>KN730024.1:0-15104 GCA_000816745.1 Ancylostoma duodenale | reverse complement strand
CTGCTGCCATACACTCTTTCTATCGTTAGCCCTCAAGGTGGGATCAAGAGCAGACAGTAAATCTATTATGTTTGTAGCTACTGTGAGAAAAGAGACCTTTGGCTGTCACAGCTTACCCTTGTAAGGATAACGTCAGGATTAAGGCTTACGATCTGTCATCTCTCCACTGTTATCGTGATATCTCTGCTGACGCGGATAATGAAGTTTTCTGCCGCAGCTAAGAATCGCTGAGAGAATCGACTGCTGACACCCGATGTGATGTTTCATCCCTTCCTAGTCGCAGGGAAGTCGTTCTGTATACGTGGAGTTGTAGCGCAGGGCGCACATTTAGAACTTTAGGATGTTCGTGTAGTATTTCAGAGTGTCCACTTTCTGGCATAGTTCTTTGCAGTCAAGGTAAAGAGTGTATTCAGAACACTTGGTATTGTTCCAGTTTAAGGATAACCTTACAAGGTTGCCTCATCTTAAAGGCATAATACGCAGGATTGAGATGGTCCAAGAGATAAATTAAAGTCAAGGGTAAGGTATTAGGGGGCAGAAGTATGTTGTCATGGATAGATGGGTAATGTCTATTGGTAATGACTGGGTGATGGGTAATGACCAGTTGTAGTGCACGATAACTTGTAGCTACGTGTGCTTTCGATATCATGATAAAGTGCTAGGACCTGGGCTGGGATTCAAGAAACGATAACCAACCAAACCCAGACAAGCAAACCAACTTTTGCCTTCTGCGTCTCTTAGCTCTATGTAGTCAATAAGATAACCAATCGCACTAGCCATCCTTGCTTTGCTTGCTTATCGTTTCATGAATCCCAGACCTGAATGCATCCCCGAGTTTACCCAGGGTAAGTGAGTTGACAAACGCATTCAAGATGGGTAAATTTATGTGGTGATAACATGTTTATGTGGTGATAACATGTTTACCCTGATTAATCAGTGGTGCTCTGGAGAGTGCCGTCATTCTATTCCTCAATTGTTTTGAAGAAACTTCATGAAAATCAATAAGCACAGCTCATTTCAATAAATTGGCCTTGGGAGGAGCAATATCACAAATGCTGCATGCTGAGGATAGACCTCGAGGATGCAAAAATGGTCCGGGATAGGAATTTTTCCACGAAGGTCAAGACGATGACTGATGACAAGTCTTGTACCCCGGAAGTGTAATAAATTTTCTAGGCCCTCACTTAACCTACATAATTGGGCCGCATTTTTACAGGTCATGATTATGAGGTTTTCGGCGCCCTCATTTCCTAACCGTACTATTTTTCATTGGTCCGGGTCAAAAACTCCATGAACCTTCTGGAAGGTAGGTATCCAAGAAAAAATTCCAGAGAACTTGAGATTTAGGCTTGACTAGGGATAAAGGGGTTAGGTGAACCTCGCTGCAATGCTGGCTGTTCCCAAAACTAGGAAATGTCCTTTTTTCAAGCATTGAAAGCATTGCATCATTGATAGAGAGTGAATCGAGTTGCACATTCCGCGCTCCAGACAGGAATTTCAGCCCCAATGCAATGGTGGCAACTTGTGCGCAGGGGTTAGAACATTAGAGACCGAACTTCCCGTGCTATGCCGTGAAAGATGAAGCTTCTGAAGCGTTAGGCCGATGAACCTCATTGAAATCATTAGGCAGACCCTCTCCGATCCAAGGCTCCTGTCTGAAGTGAAAAGGCTCCTATCATTTTTTAGCTTCGCTATGAAAATATGAAAGATTAATTAGCTTGTCTTCCGCATTCCGTCTGCTCAGGTCTGGTCTTTGCGAGAATAGCGCTTTCAATAGAGTTATTTCTCTTTGTTGGTTTTGTCAATTGATGGATTAAACAGACTCTCTCAACTTCTTCATCAATTCGGCTGAACGGCGAAAGTCATTCAGGCGGGAAGCCGCCACAACCGTCTTTTTGGCGTCTACAGCTTTGATAAATATCCTATATCGCGGCAATATAGGCACTATCTGGTAGGCAATCTATCACAGGAATGTCCCAGCCAATGAGGAAATGGCAAGGCCACGCCCCTTGCGCGTTCTCTGGTTGGTCGCTAGCGCTAAAACATATCCAGCTAATTCAGCTAATGCGAATGGTGACGTAACGCTCGTCGCAAAGCCTATTTATGGTCTTTGGAGAAGAAAAAAAGTTTATTAGCTAACAAGGGATTCGTGAGCCAGACCTCCAGCAATGGGAAGACAAAGTGTCGGGAGTTGACAGATGTCAAGTGATATCAAACAGGCTCTTTTCATTCGGTTTGAAATCGTTGCATAAGAAGTGATGAGACATTTCAGCTAAATGGCTTCATGGAATGGAACAAGGTGCTTTTTAGGAGGAAATTTGTATAAACGCAGACAAGCGTACTAAAATACTAGCATTAAATTATATTTATAGGGGTTATATATAATACAATACTACATTATATATAATAATGTTATGTGGATTATAGATTACTGTTCGACGACACATAGTATTACATATATATCAGCATTATTATTACTCTAATCATATTTATAGTCCTTACGCGCAATCGGCGGAAAATTTTCGAGCGCGCCTAGCATGCGGCGCGTGCGCGGCGCGGCCCGCTTTTGGGGGCCGTCCGGTCGATATCGGTCAACCACAGGCCTAACACCTTCAAATAAACTTCAACTAAAGAAAAAATAAAAGAAAACCACTCATATGGGCCAAAAATCTGACGAACGAAGGGGACCCCTGCCGCAAGAGGACCGCGCCGTGCACGCGCCGCATGCTGGGCCTTCTCGAAAATTTTCCACCGATTGCGCGTAAGGACTTTACATTCGACTCGAAACAACTTTTCGAATATTCGATTATGCGCACCACAATAGGAATTTCTTGCAAGCAGGAAATATCCTTCTCGGAACTCGATTCCACTTGAATCCATACAAAAAACGAATAGTTTGACAATAGTAGTAGTAATTTGAATAGTATGACAAAATATAAAGCCACTTCCATTTCCAGAAAATTCGAATATTCCTTTCAGAACTTGAGCGATCAACGAAAAATGGTACTAGATCCACTGAGAGCCTTAGTGTCCTTGCCCAAGAGATCCTGGTCAGTTTCTGGAACGAGAGGCAGCGAGTACAGTGCCGGATTTCCTCCCCAACTGGGTAGGATTCATGAAGGCTTCTCGACAAAGCTGCTTTACAATGTCAGAACTTGATTTCGAACCGTTATCGTCCATTTAATCGGCGAATTATGGGCTGCTTCAAATCAAGCGAACCGCCTTCGCGGCCGTATTCATGGGACAATGAACGCGCAAGTTAGCAATGTATTTTCGCCACGAGCAAAATCTTCAAAAGTTGACGTTCATGGTCCACGGAGCAGCATCCACCAGGCTGTAAGATGGCCTAGTGTCTGTCTATGCAATGGTGATTGCGGGTAGAGCGGCCGATCCGCGATGCAGGGTCAGGCGTCCAAAAACGTCCGAGGCAAAAACCGACGTCCGAGCGTTACGCCCCTGGCCCCCGTATAAAAGATCGAATCCACGCCCGGGAGGTATCATCAGCTCATCATCATCTCCGCCTTTATCATCGGGATCGACTCGACTCATCAGACGCACACATCCGTACTCTGGACTGTCCGTAATCCGATTTTATCCCCCATCAACTGGTCAGCGGTCCGTACCAGCTTTTCCGTCACCAGACTTTTTTCTTCTTGGTGAATTACCGGCGTCGTACTATGAGCACTATATCTAATAGGAACGGGATCATTGACATTTCCGATGAATGAACTGCTCTGGGACCATGTAGTTATTATTGTGCATGAGTCAATCACACGTTTTGAATCAGTACAGATATCCTCATTGGAGCGCGTTTTGGTACTTTATGGTGACTTGTACAACCTCTCTAAATTCGGTTGACCTCTAGGTTCATACTTAGCCTTGAACTAGGGTAATTGCCTTTTTAATACTTTGTACATGTAACTCACTTGTATATATTTATTTAATAGAAATGTGTGAACAATCCTTCCATCGCAATGGTCCCTTAATACCAGTAAACTCGTCTCGCTCTGTTTCTTCTGCTTTGACTGGGTTAACTCCTCAGAAGCCCATAGGTGTTTTTGGTAGAAAAAAAAATGCATTTATCTGACTCGTCATGAACATTTCTATTTTCAACTGAACCCCCTATTTTTTCCTTTTATGCTACTCGATGGGGTTTTTTTGCACCTAAGTTAACAGCCATTCCATTGATTTATCCAAGACTAGTCCCCTCTACGCCTGCGCTCTAGAAAATTTTGTTGTACTACCATGATTCATATAAGAGGATTTATCCAGGACTGAGTGCACCAAGATTGAAGATCTAAAGAACACGAACTGTTTATCTAGGACAAGAATGGGACAATCCAGATCATCAACAATTGATCTTCGGGACATTTTCCGTTTTTAAGATGCATTTCTGTTTTTTGCGAATTCCATGACAATCTCCGGAGTTTTAAAGAAAGACTTGCTCTTATCCATGGATATATGGTGGAAATGTGTCATTCTCAATCTAACTTACTTATGAGGAACTAGTGAGATTCTTCGCGTTCGTTCAAGTGCACTTGACAGAAAAACAATCACCCTACCTTCTCAATTTTAGGGTATGGACGACAAGTTAAAATTATTAGAAGCCGAACAGGTGAAGAAATTCGCCTTTTTCGGCGTCGCCGTTTCAACTGTCGCCACCCTTACCGCAATTGTAGCAGTGCCGATGCTCTGTATGTACATGCAGAACGTACAGTCTGGCCTGCAGGATGAGATCAACTTCTGTCGAACACGTGCAGTCTCTTTGCGAGGTGAATACGTCAAGGTGAGACACAAATTCTCTCATAGATGTGCCAACTGTTCCTAAAATATGAAATTTCAGCTTGAATCCGAGACGAAAACCACAGAAACTCGTGAGAAACGACAGACATACCAGTGCTGCTCATGCGGAATGGGACCAGCAGGGCCGGTAGGAAATCCAGGACAAGACGGAGCGCCTGGAAACGATGGACGACCTGGAGCACCAGGAGCACCCGGACCAGACGCGCCAAGCGATTACGTTCCTCCACGACCAGAAGACTTTTGCTTTGAGTGTCCACCAGGACCAGCAGGTGCACCAGGACAACCCGGACCCAAGGGACCACCAGGCACACCAGGAGCACCAGGAGAACAAGGGCCACACGGACGTCCAGGACCGCCTGGAGCGCCCGGACCCCAAGGAGCAATCGGCGAGCCCGGCAACGACGGTATACCCGGCAAGCCAGGTGCTCCTGGACAAGTACGTACAGTCCCATCGCCACCTGGACCTCCTGGATTGCCTGGAGAGCAAGGACCACAAGGGCCTCCAGGAGAGGATGGTCGCCCAGGAAACCCTGGCCAAGCTGGACCACCTGGACCACAAGGAGATCCAGGACAGGATGGAGCTCCCGGCAACCCTGGTGCACCTGGAGAGCCTGGACCACCAGGAGAGGACGGCCAGAAAGGTGGGTAACAAATTTTTCTCTCTCTGATAACTACGACTAGCTCATGAAAATTTTTCGCATTTTCCGTTCAAAATCAGATCTCAGCAGGTTCAAATTAATTTTTTGGAGTTCATACTCATTCTTCAACCATGTACGAAACTCCAGATTAGTTTTGAACAAGAACTGTGCATGTTAACCACTTAGTTCACTTCCGGAAGCCAAAAAAGTGACCTAAATTCTCCAAATTAAATTAAAACCTCCCTGCTATTTTTGACCGATTGGTAAGTATACAGCGGCGCTAAGGAGATTATCATAAGCTTTATCAAATTTCCGGCGTAAGTCTTGAAACTCGTACAATCAGAGATTTGCACTGAAACGAGAATACCTGTAACCATTTTAACGATTTTGACCATACCATGACCATTCTTGGATAACAGGAACCTCAGAGCTCCTAAAAAAGTTCCAAGCCTCCACTCACAAGGATGTAACACCAGCGGGCGTGATCGACAACGATCCGTTTCTCTTGTCATCGCAATATCCTGAAACTGAAAGTCTCAGTGCAACCAAAATCGCGAACCGCAAGCGTTTTTTACTGACATCAACCCCATTTTGCTTTGGAAATGCAGTCCAACGGATGAAGCGCCGCGTTGTCAGGAAACGCTTCGTCCCAGCTGCTGACTGATTGAAACTGGGTTGCACTGCTCGATCCGGCCGAGAGTGACCACGAAAAACACCGCGAACACCCACGTATCTCACGTCGGCGCACCCCCCTTCAAGCTGCCTCTTATCACTCATTGCGAACTTCAAGAGAGAAATTTTTTTTGCGCGGGTCTCAAAAGCAGAATTGTGTGCACGGTGGATACCACAGTAGTTACTTTTGGTAGAATCAGCAGGGTAACTGAAGGTTTGCTTGTGAAGTTCTTTTATGTGAACTATTTCATTGCAGGAGGATGCGATCATTGTCCGATTCCACGAACTGCTCCAGGATACTAATCAACAGAATGTACATAATTATAACATTAATATGTTTCGTGTTGAAGTGGCTGGTTGCAATAAAATCTTACTTCACTACTCTTCTACAGCAGTAGCCAAATCATATGGTGCGGTTGTAAGCAACTGAACAGGAGTCTCAAATGTTCTTATAAAGGTCCAGCTTATACAACTTCTGTCTTAGCTACCAATTGTGGGAATCAAAGCGTCCGTTAACTAACCATGATCACCTAACGTGAAGCCACAACGAACAATACAATGCCACACAGCGAAAATAATAAAACAAATACCTAGCTCTATTTCCACACGGTCACATTGTCAACTTGTTGCATTAGTCCAACCTGGCGGTTCCGCGGAGGAAGTTGGTATACCAGTGGTCGGAGTTCCATCATAGTTCCAATGATCCCTAAAGCGATGAGGGTACTATAGCCAACTGGTACGGACTCTTGCTCAAAATGGCATGTGTGGCAGTGGTAATGGTTGGCTTACGACTTAACCATCAACCAGCTTCTTATCTTTTAAATTGACTGATATGGAGTTCAGTTAAGGATTTGAATGCCCAAAAACATTTTATTGGTAACACTCCTTTTGTGGTTTTTCAATGCTTTCTTTTGCCTGGTCATTTACTTCAATGCTCGTAACACTTGTGTGGCGCACATTTCAGTGCATGAAAATAAATAAATAAATAAATACGAGTGTTATTACTATGAGGGAACATCTCAGATTTCAGACACTTATCCTTGGAATATGATGTTCTCAACACTTCATCAAAACGGCGGATTTGCTAAACGGTCACTAGTTTACAGTTTAACGAGACACCCACAGTTGAATCACTTTAAAGGTCATGCATTGATGCACCAATTGCGACCCTGTGTTATTCGGGTCCCAACACGAAACATTTAAAGATCTGTTCACATTGTTGTGACCGCTGTTTTCCTGTTCTAACCTATTTTCGTTGATCTTTCGTATCTTCTGCTCTCTCGCTTGTGGTTCCGTTACATCAGTTTTTGGTGTTGTAGAGACTGATTACAAGATGTGGCTATTAATCGTTTGATGATGAAGAAAGTGAACTTTCTTCATTGCGGTCCTCCCTGACATTTAAGTACCTCAGGGTTCAAGATAAATTCCTCTAGAGTAGACTAACCCTGGCAACACTAGTCCTCGATGTTCGCTGTGGTATGTGGAGTAAGATTTTTGTTTGGTTGCCATGAGAAGAGCGCTCCTACATATTCATGAGAGTAGTTGGATGGTCCAGGAACTGGTGGCATGGCAGTCACGAAGACGCTTCTCTTTTCTCAATTCATGGTCGATTCGCTTTTTTCAAATGACCTTCGGCCAGAGAATCTCTCTTAAAGAACCGTCCAAGTACGTATTTTGACGACTAACTACGTATAGAAAGCTGGGATGGAATGCGTGCTTCGACTATGGATGAAAACGGTTCTATCATGGAGACACTCAAGACTTTGAAGACACTCAAGACTTTGTAAGGGCAGGCGTTAGTTACCAGTGGGAGTGCTACTTGAATGCCAAAGCGTTTTCTATTGGCGGCTTTGGAGCGATGCATTCTTAAACGGCCGATCTGTTGAAACTAGTATGTTGTAAAGTGTTGACCGCGTGTGAATGTAAGTTCAAATTGCAAGCATGACTTTGGATCTCTTCATATTCTGTACTAAAAAGACGGCATGCTTCACGACTGTCCGGTATGGAATTTTTTATATCATGTCATAATATTGTCCTGTTGTATAATTTCAACATGTCTGGTCGCTTTTGATAAATTTTGAGTGTAACGGAAAAATAAAAGAATATAATAGTTGCTGCGGGAACTAATTGTTTTGTAAATTTGGAAAGTATTCCAAACTTGGCTATGGTTTACCATTTAAGGAGGTGTGCTTTCTAGAGCCGTCTCCAATTATTGTGAAGGCAACATTGGAACGATTGAAAAGTCCACACTTGGATCATTTTACGCTCGCTCACAGTGCGAAATGGCGTCGATCCAGAATTTGTATTATTGTGGAGAGTAGTTTCATCACTAGCACCGGTGAACGCACATGTCTGTTCACGTTGGAACCGACATTCAAAGGTTCCTGAATCCTTGCTTCAATCAATCATTCCTGCATCCTGTGGATGTTTTCGCTAGCTCACCTTACAGGTTTAATTCTACGGGTGTCCTCGTTAAGGTAGAGGGAAATCTATACTGGTGTAGCCATGGTTTGGACAGAACTCGTTCATTCAATCAATCGTTGTACATGATCATGTTTTCGATTAGCACTTTCTTGATCATTCCATTAGAAAATTGTACTTTTCCTCCCTTAAAGGCAGCACCAGCTCAAACAGTCGTGTTTGAGATTTTGCTGGTTTTTGGGGTTTTGAAGGATCTAGAACTCCTATCCAATAGTGAAACAGCGCGAAACGTACGGGAAATCCACGAATTCGAGTGCTGTTTCCCGTACGACTGAGCGCTATCCGTCTGATACTCGTGGGTCCCGCCACGCGAGGGTCACACACGCTTGTACCGAGCGATCGCGGCCTGTGTGCGCTGGCGTATGAAAAGTAGCTGTGTTCGCGGTGTTCATGACTTCGATTTGGATTTCTTCGCAGGTAAGTCGTGATTCTTTGTGTTCGATGGACTTTTGTGAAATGCGGGCAATGTATTCCACTATCAGCGGCTCAACTTGGAGTCGAGGATTTCGAGGGGTGCTGCCTTCAAGAAAGATCACCTATGCAATTCTGGGATTCCATCAGAGGGAGCACGACTCACACATTAACACTAGACTCGTTTGAACGACAAGCGGAAAGAATGTCGATAAATACGTAAAGGGTAAAACCATTAGTATATCTGTGAAGATGCTGTCACTGCGATCCCCTGGAAAAATATTCATATGCAGTTTGGACGATTCTGTTCCGCTAGACTAACAAAGAGGCCGCACCATGACCGGCGCGAATCAGGTCGTTTTTTGAAATGTTTGCGCGCTGTAAAAATATGAACGCTATCAACAATTATCGCTCAACGGCAGAATCGCGATAGTTATCTGTGTACTAGAGGAGGTAGGAAAATAAAATTACTACGAAAAGTTTTATCAGTACAAAATTTAATCCAAGGCTTATGAATTGAAGTGCATAAATCGACAGATGTGCGCATTTAGATCAGGCTTCGTCTGTATAGCAGCAGCAGAGTTATCACTGTGAAAAATTTTCCATCTGCTCTCACATTCACCGCAACATCTTTGAGAAATTGTTTGACAATGATCTGGACAGGATCTCATGACCTGTTTTGATCCACTCAGGCTGTAGCAGCTAGGGTGAGAACAAAATGGTGGCATGGCCCACGCAGATATGTGATCATGTGTTTAGCTCAAGAATTTTGCCATATGAGGTGTTTATTGTTTTAGGTATAAGCCTTCATCACTTCTGGCTATGTTCACTAGTGGTCCGACGAATATTTCGTTTATTCGTCAACTTCTTTGAAAGACTGTCTACATATTCTACGACTTTTTATTGAACAACATTGAATTTACCATTGAATTATATATAGCTCTCTACTTGAACGGTCCAGTCTCTGCGCTTTTCTAACATCCGTCCAAGTACTGTTTTTGGACCGCGTACCCACCGCCAAACTTCATTATCTACTATTAAGGAAAGGAGCTACAAAGTTGGTCAATGTTAGGAGCAAACTGCTATCTAGAAGTGTACCGCATGTTTTCGAACATAATTATGCATCATAAATGCAAGTTTCCGAAAACATCCGCGTTTGAACCAGAACGAGAAGTGCAGAGAATGGGATTGAGTGCATGTTTGCATCGTTCTGACACTTCGCAATGAAGCGTATACGTGACAATTGGAATGATGAACGTTCTTTCCCAACTAATTTTATTTCTCACTAAAGAAGCATCTCATGCCTGAAATGTTCACGAGAGTAATTGTCTTTCATCGATGCCAGCATAGGAAATAGCTCCCACTTAAATCAAAAAGGCAAAGAAAAGTTCGAGTGTTTGATGGCCGAAAATGAATCGTCCGCTTCATTATGATTCGAAAAGTCAAAGTGCTACAGGTTCCAAATTGTTATCATATGTTCCAATGGAGGTCATTTTAGATCACATTAACTGTTCACAGTTCATCAATCAATGTTTTCCGGCCATTTCTAATGATTCTTCTGTTTGATAAAGTGCCTATAACGTCCGAATGGGACAGCGTTACTAGCAAACATGCATGAACAAGTAAATGTCGCATTGTAGGACACCCGTGGTTTTGAGGTTTTGGAAGTTTTTGGGAGCACTGCAATAAAGCAAAGAAGCGAAACTGCAGACATGCTAACAAAGTGTACTCTTAGGTTGCAGTTCACCGTAACTGCTATGTTTTTCGTATACATTGGCCAATCTCTTGTTTTTCTAACACTTTGGAAGGCATTCCTTCATTTAGATGTGCTCAGAGATGTCATGCGTCGTCTCTTCTCTCTGAAATCGCTTAAAGGTGTGGTGGGAACTGCACCTAGCTGTTATCGGTGAAACGGTATGTGTGCGAGTGTTTGACATCTCTCGACTTCTCACCGACCTCTTCTCCGTTGTTTCTTTCCTTCATCTGATATGTATTGTGAGACAATGACCTGTCTAATACTTGCCATACCTGTCTAATTATACGACAAAGTTCACCTAGATATCTTTCTGAGGAGAGGAACGCCGTGTAACAACGAACTAAACGGTTTAGCGGTAAGCACTCATGGCGAATGCCACGTTAATTGCCGCTAACATTCGGGTGCTTACAACACTATTCTGTCTGAAGAGGAACACAGCCTCTCAAGAACGTCAAATTGCCCATAGAGTCGAGTTTACTTCACACTGCAATTTGTTTAGTTCAGATGTTTTACTGATTATTCAAGCATTTCGTAGTGTGGTGGAATCGGTCTATGCGAAACTGCAGTGATCGAAACAAAGTATTGTTGATGGGAAGTTCTCAACCAAGTTTGAGTTATCTCATGGTCGCAATAATCCATGGACAACTGTTGCATACACGTTTTGTTTGTCACAATTTACTTCTTCTCATATTTCATTATTTATTACCTCCATTGTACGTCATAAGTATTCAACAATCATGCGTTGTTTCAGCCTGGTTGGGTCGTTGCACACCGCCAGAGAAGCGAAACATTGCTACAGAGCACACGTAAAGCTGATATTTTGCTGCGTTGCGTGGTACCGGATCAGCTTGACTGCCGCCTTACGTATGCTCGCAGTGCAACTTGTAACTGATTACAACCATTCTCGTGTTTGCATAACTCTTCCTTGGAAGATATATCCAAACAATATGCGGGCGCAAACACCTATAATGCTGAGCAATAAAACCGCTGAATTAATTGAAGGCTTTATACGCACTGACATTTAAAAGATCTATTCGAAGTTGACATATTCCACTATTGTAATACTGGTTTGATAAGAGCTATTGGAGGCCGTTTTAATTACTTCAAACCTACTTCCTTGCCTCTACTCAGACATTCGCGCAGTTGATGAGCAGGTCGAACCCCATCGCTGCGCCTAGATTTTGTTGTGGTGATGGAGATATCGACGTTCCGAAAAAAAGTAGGACGTACTACCGTCCCCTATCCGCCCAATGTGCTCACCACCACCCTCAGCATACAGCAGGACGTATTCCATGCCACGCCACAACTTGCTACAGTCTGCAACGAAGTTACTTAGGATATTTTCGTTACTTCACACGCTACATTCTCGCACGCCACTATGGTTTGTTCTGAACGTTTTGGACAATCGCTGGTAGCATACGGAGAGACAACTATCTTCTGTAGGGATAGGTGCATCACGATTTGCGATCCGCCTAAGTTCAACTGGGGTGCACAGCTTTTCCACCTGCAGTTCACCAATCCCAACGTCCGTGTGGTTATTTTCCACTTCTATGCCGTACTATGGAGGTGAAGCGATTATTCATATTTTCCTGTTCTAACCACATCATTGGTGCCGATTCATATCTTGTAATTTTCCTCCTCTTATACAATATATTGGAATGGGGAACAAACCCATTCGGTTTTTCCAACTCGTTTTCATTGTGACTTGAACATAGTTTGAGTGTGTGTCACGAGGAATCTTGCGGTACTTTTCCTGTGGGGAGCGGAATTTGGGTCGGCACCTATATGGAGACCAAAATGCCGGAAATTCAACATCAGGGTATTAGGGAATGATTGAGGACTCAGTTCTTCGAGCAAAAAGTACTTCAACAAAATAAAAACAAACAAGTAAAAAAGCTCATGCGAAATTTTCAACTATTTCGTGGAACACTTTCGAAAAGTTGGGTTGTGCGACTCCGTTGGTGGACCAGGTGCAGCCCAAGCGTTTAGATTGGAGGTATCAACAGTATCCACAGAAACGGTATCCTCGTTTTAGAGATGCCCGGGGAGTGCCCTTGTTCTGGACGCCTGATTTTTAGGAAAGAGACGGAGGCCATAAACTTAATTTGGTGTAAATGTAAAGGGGAATCAACCGTAACAAGATTTAGGTTTAGCTAACGCACTCCGTGTGGAACGTTAGGTGCTAGATATGAATGAGTCGGCAGATTACATCGCTTAGGCACGACTCTTCTGCGCAAATTCCACAGAAATGACTACGAAAAAAAAAACGAAAAGGGTGACTTTCACGCCTGCTGACCTTATAGGCCTAGTAGCATGTGGTATGTCTTGCATTGTTAAGGAGAATGTGTGTATATAGCTGCATGAGATCATTAAGTTCAACAAGTTTCAGGAAAGAAAAGGATCAGAACGAAAGAAATGAGATTCTCTTTTATAATGACTTCCTCATGCATTTCATAATTTCAAAGTCATATAATGACTTAACTTTCTCATCATTCCATAAGATTCTATACAAGTGTTGCTATTGAGCGCCGCAAATTGAGTCTCCTCGAACAAATCGGCTTTTTCTGTGGAGTTGAGAGCATGCTTTGCCTCTGACAAAAATAGTAGACGAAGGCGTAGATTTATAAGTGACTGTTGGCTACTGATGCTGTTTGTAAAAAATTTTGGTTTCGATTTCGATGCATATATCTATGGAAGTATTTGTTACACCCAACGAACATGTGTGCCCACGTATTTTGCGAATTCATATTTGTTCACCATCCCTCTCGAAAAAGTCAACATTCCTTCTCCATGTTTGACAACGACGAGTTTAACAACTTTTTTACACTGCTAGAACATGCTTTGCCCAATCAGCTTAGTGTTTTGCGCCGCTCACAAAGAACGTTTCGGTTTTTCTACAAAGAATACACTTCCGGAAGTATTCATGCGCAGCAGCTTCGGAAATCGGCTGCAAATGCACTTTTATTTTAATCATACTTAGTTGTAAAGTTCGCATCTTTCAGGCGTAAGAGATGGAAACAGTGACTGAAGTAGAGCATCCGCTCTACTAAGTCGAAAGTTGAGGCGATCCTTTTTTCTGCATCAAAATGACAGCCTCACTCTGTTGAATGAACGCATCACTTCGATTCACTTCATACTTCTAGATTTGCAGTAATGGTGGAAGTGTGGAAATGTCAAAAATTCATGTCATCCTACAATACGAGTTTCGGTGTGCCCCAAGTTACATGTGATGCAGAAGCATCAAGTTGAGGAGGAAATGATGAAAGGAAATCGTCACAATTGTATGTATCACATGGAATAAAATCACAGTGAAAATGCCCAGGTGTTATTATTAGAGAGCACAGGATTCTCAAAAATTTTCTGATCTCTGCTGCTGATATTTCAGTTGGGAATGGCGTAGTGCTCAGTAGGAAACTCCCGATGGTATTGCCCTACACGCTATAAGAAGTTCGGGGAGCACTCTTTGATGCAGGTAGACGGCCAGGATTCTAAATTTATTCCGCTGCTCCATGCTTCTACTATCAGCTGCTCGGTGGAGGTGGCATTAATAAAAATAGCGCAGCCAAGAAGAACGTCGCTAAATATTCCAGACTACATCTCCGCTCCATTTCCTCCGAATCTGGAGATTCTATTCTATTTTGGGTAACCACGCATTGAGCGACATCATTTCATAATGCGAGTCGAGGGCTCGAGTTGCTCACGCAAGGCAGGCCCATCGCCGATAGCACCTTTACTGGTGTGGCCGGGTAGAAAAAGGTCAAGAAAAACGGCAAAAATGAAAAATTCTTCTCTACTCCACACATTTTACATACATTTACACTTTTTCTTTTTTTTTCGATGTAGAGCACTGCCCAAAGGTTACGGGCATTTCCTGGACTGTAGTAACTAGCGTCCTTATTCTCCTACTTTGCTCTCTTACAACACATCTTCGTTTTACTTTGCTGATTGGGACTCTTTTGAAAATATCGTCGTTGTATGTTTAGTCGTACATTGCGTAATTCCGAAAAGGGAGGAACAACGTTCTACCCAAGCGTTGGAGCAATGTACTATGTTCCAAATGTATATGCCTCTTCTCTTACATCACGAGACCTTACAAAGAAAAATTTCAATAGCAGACATAAAAGGCAATTGGACTCGGACTTGTGTCCTTCATTACTTTAGCTTAACCTGAGATATTCGCAAGATTCTACTGTTGTTCTTCTTCAAAGCTTTATTAGGAAATTATCAAGTGTTCCGTAACTATACTTCCGTAACTTTACGGTACAGAGGCTGTCGATGCATCAAACTTAGCTATCTTTCTCATCTTTGTACCTTTTCATTCATTCATTCATTCATTCATTCAT
>KN730023.1:10930-21154 GCA_000816745.1 Ancylostoma duodenale | reverse complement strand
TTATTTATTTATTTATTTATTTATTTATTCACGAACTACAAGTTCTCGAGGCATTCTGTTTCAAATTTATCTGAAGAGGTGAAAAGAATACATACTGCTTCAAATTTACCTGAAGGGGGTAAAAAACGATTCGTTGCATCTGAGCGAAAAAAAACACTAAAAAAGCTGATGGTCCCAAAACATTGGGACTGATCTTGCTTAGAAAGTCATTTTCGCAACATAGTATACGAATTTCGAGTATGTAAACATAGTATACGAATTTCGAGTATATCTGATGTATTAGAATACCCAAAATTGGATATATATCTTCAAATAAGTCGAAAATTCGAATGCTCGAAAATTCATCCAGAGCCGTGCAGCTCTGGAGGATAGGCAAGAAGAGGTGCGAGGCTCTCTCCTTTTCAATTATCCGAAAATTCCAGTCGGCTCTTTAACTAATGATGATTAGAATCGGTCCTAGGTGGGATGAGTAGCCATTTGGATAAGTACTAGCCTATACAACTTCTTTAAATACTCTGTATGAAATGAAATTTGCGCCTTAAAATGTTTGAACTAATAAGCAAGCAGGCTCCCATCTCCACTATGAAGTCGTACAGTGAGATATACTGCTTCAATTTGTAATCCATCGGTTTCTAATTTACACTCACATTTTTGAAATCAGCCGATACCAGGTGTCTGTGAAATGTCGCGGTCGCGTTAATTACAGTTGTTCCATTTCGTCAAAGCAGTTGCATTTGATGCAAATCATTGCATTCCATGACATCAATGAAAATGCAATGACATCGAAAGAAATGCATTGCATGGCAAAGAATGAAATGATTTGCAACAATGGAAGTGTTTTGACGTAATGCAACAGCTTCAATTAACGTGACCACGAAAATCCACCGACCACCAGGGTTTTTTTTTACCACTGAGCGAGTAAGGTTTTACAGACCGATGATTTTGTAAGGTAACTCGTCCTGAAGGTGTATGAAAGCTATACCAATAATATGCAACCGTTCTACTCTATGATGTCAATCCTTTATGTGGAAATCCCTTTGCAAGCCCTTCGCTCCTATTTATTTATTTACCCATTTATTTATTTGTTTGTTTATCCATTCGTTTAAGTAGGCCTCAAAAGGCACAGAAACACAAAAAAATACTGCAACAGGAAAAGTGAGGGAATAGCCGAAATTGTGACCAACTGGCAGTTCCTTTGTGCAAATAGTTTTCCAAGCACCATCTACAAGGTTATCCAGAAGTCTTTGGTCGGCATTTGTAAAATACCGCATCTATTTGTTTTATTTTTTGGTTTCGAAATACTATTCTCGTTGTTCTTGGTTGTTTACACCTTTGTTAATTGTTGTAGCTGTTACGCTCACCATTTCGGGACAGTTTGAATATCAATCCCGTCTCATACTGCCTATTACCTATACAAAGTGAGTCTGTTCTCTGTAGGCGTCCTAGCCTCAGCCTCGCTTACCACGCAACACATTCTCCTGTAATAAACACGACCTCGCGGCAGACTTGGCAACATCTACAAAGAGATGAGCCGGGATCGATGTTGGACGGAGATCGGCGCATATGCCGGCGATTGATGGGAATCCCCCGAAGTACTCACTTTGCACCCAGGGGAGAGCGACCCAGCAGAGACACGATGCCCCACTCAGTCGACCGTCGCTCGCACTATACAGGCTATCAATATAGGCGAGAAGGTCTTAGGTTAGTAGGGCAAAAACTGAGTCTCTCCCGTGCCAACACAGATGGCAATGCTCTCAATTATAAAATAAAATTTGCAGGAGGAAACATTGCATTAAAAGCTACTACTAAAACCTTTTAGAAAAAAAAACTGTCTTCAGAATGAGTCATTGACAGAGGTACATACTATATACCAAATCAATTAAAGGAAAAGAAGAGGAGGTAATCTGGACTTTGTCCGGTTCATGCTGGCTGTGTCCAAGATGGACATGCGAAGTTACTGTAGGACGTTCTTCTATTGGCTTGACAAGAAGAGCTGAACAGGTACAACCAGAACAGTAATCGCCCATTACCTCCTACTACAACTTGGCTATGCGCCAGTTGGGCGAGGACTGAGGCCAGCAACATCAACAGCGCATTCAAGGACAAAGTTACTAACTACTCCACTGGGTATCATCGGCTTATGCGCTTGCAGTTGAAGGATGCAGGCTTCACTATTTTTTCGGAAGAAGGGGAAGAGGCTCCTGAGGCGCTGACGGCCTGTCCAGGAAATTTAGGCAGTGCCCTAAGGGGGTTACATTTTGTTAGAGATTGCGAAGCTTCCTGCAGGTTCGACAACCTGACTAAGAATGCTTCTAATCACAGCCGCAAAAAAGGTCCTAAGCTTAGACAAACATATTTCTGGAAACATTCGAGCTTTTTGTTAAGCAAAACTGCTTGTCGCTTCATCCAAACTATAAGGAAGTATATCCTACTCAAGATTTCCCAGAGAATTGCCTTTTTCATCTCTATCTACTGCGATCAAGTACACTTTCATTATAAAATCGGACGTTTTTAACTGTTCACCATGACGAATCCAAAAGATCAATGATCATTTAACTGTTCGTAGGCTCAACCCACTGGACACATATCCTCGGGTAACGAGGGGCCTCCATTCATCTTTTTTATAAATACATCTCAACCAGCGAGCCACTCATTACTCGGAATTTTTGTGTCACTGTGGGACCATAGTTCTCGATACTCGAAGTCATGAATGTGACGTGTGAACAATCGGGATTTTTGAGGCGTCTAGAGAGTGTGACAGGGGGATCGGATTCAGTTGACCCTAAATAGAGTCTCTAGAGATCAATTAACACTTTTTGGGCAGTGTGAGTACGACTCTCGAAAAGAGGCGGCATGCGTTCCATAAGTACGATCCAGAAAGAAAAGAATTGAAGATAATCTAAAACTAAATTTCTTTTCTGTTTTTATAAAATAATTCCGCAACATACATATTCCGAGCTACTCTTCCTAGAAATATTCAGTCCTTCAAGGAGTTGGACAGAATTGAGCGTACTTTGACACTATGTATGTACAAGTATACATGTATGTACATATTTTTTGTGTTTCACAGTATCGACGATATCTGTTAAATGGATGAGGCTTTTTTTTTCTTTAGCTTTTTTCAGCTTTTTTCCCTTGTTTTGGCGACATATCAGTTAACTTCGCTCATTATTAGAAGACTTGCGCTCCCGTCGGTTTGTGGAATCTACGGGATGTGTTCAACGTTGTAGCCCAAACTTTGCCAGGAAAGCGATCACCTTACGAACTATACTTGGAGCTACGAATTAATACGGGAGGCTCCGAGATAAATGCGCGCAGAAAACATGTTTCGCGTACAACATGTGCGAGAAATAGTATTGATGCGTTTCTGCTTGTAAACTCATTTTGTGAACCTCGTTTCCACCAACAGCAATTGTGATAATGAACCAGGAGATGAGTTGTAAAGAAATGGGTGGAAACGGGACTCTTTGTTTGTTCTTTTCTCTTGCTTTATTAGGCGATAACATAGGTCCTTGCGCCTTTTTTCAATTCATTTGCAGTTACCCATTTGTTATCTTTTGGCCATAACTAATGTACGATTCGAAAGCGCTATTCATGCTCTACAATAATTTGGTAAAAAAATTCAATTTAGCAACTTGCTTACCCAGACAATTTTTCGGAAGGACCGCTGCAGAAAACCGGAAGAACCGACAGGTGACCTGCGGGCTATTCGGTTTCCTGCTGCATTTCTTCCGAATGGCGGTCCTTCCGAATAACTGCTGCGGTCTTTCCGAATAACTGCTGCGGTTCTTCCGGTTCCCTGCTGCGGTCCATCCGAACAGCTGCTGCGGTTCCTTCGAGTGGGGGATGTGCATGGCAGTTCCACGTAAGTGCGTTACGCAATCAGTTCACTCATGTGAGACCACCACGCGGCATCGCTGTGGGTCAGCCAGAAAACATTCTGCTGCGGTCTTTCCGGTTTTCTGCTGCGGTCCTTCCGAACTACTCCGGCGAGATTCGGAAGGACCGTAGCAGAAAGGTTCTGCTGCGGTCCTTCCGAAATTTTTTAACTCTGCTTCTCTGTCTTCTTAACCGCACGAGCGCGATCGCTATCTGCTGCGGTCCTTCCGATATTTTGTCTGAGTAAGTATTGAACCTTCGAAATGGAGTACCTAGTCTATGAAGAACAGCAATACTGACACCCACATATCCTAGCAATCAATTGAAGCTCAAACAACCTCCAAAGCTGCTCAAAAGACCTGTGCTAAGTGCGAACAAGACGTTGTGCTTGGAGCAACCGCTCATTAGCGATTTCCCAGTTCAATAAGGACGCATTTGTTCTCAGCGACAACAACGCCTCCGATCGACTAAATTTCCTTTACGAAGACCAGGGAATTGCTCGAGAGGAATCTTATGATTGTATGATCGAGATGCACATTAAACTTCTCACACCTACCACTTAAATCAGTTGATTCAGCTGGAAGAATCCTATCGCAGGGGTCTAGTCATCCTACCCCGTGATACCGTGCTCAGTATTGCCAACATGGTCAAACTGGCGTCTCAACAGCTCGATTGATTAATGTTTTTTTTTCGCATCTATACCCTATGAAGCTTACGCGTTCGAGCATCATCGGATACGTTTCGGCCCCTAATTAGTGCAAAGCAGAATTGGTGTTTTTCTTTTAGAATTGGTACTTTTTTCTTACGCTTGAGAATCAAGGAAACCTACAATAGGGCTGTTGAGGAACGAAAGCGCTTTTGGAAAGAATGGAGCATTTAAAAGAAGAATTGGAAAGAAAAAAACTTGGTGAAGAAAGCGCAAGGATTTGTGTTAACACCCAGCGGTTCTGCACCACAGCATTAGGTTAGCCTGAGGCGCGATTTTCACTGTACTGAAATGAAGCGAAGTGCATTTTCAAGAGACGTTGCACGCTCCGGCGGCTCGAAGATGCTAAATCGACTTTCTTTCGACGCAATTGTCGAAAAGTCTTTTCATGGGAGGATGTCCTCACATTCGATAAGCTTTCCAATGATAATTATCCCTTGTTTTATTCATGTCTCATTCATTTTCAACTCCTATTGTAGTTGCTGGTCTATTGTCAACACATTTATATGCCGCATGCTGTATTTTGATTATATGCACACGAGTGTTGTTGCTATTCTGGTCGACTCTTGGCGGAACGGTTGAGCAAGGAAGTCTTTGCAGCGTTTGCGAAAAGGTGCCGAAGCAAGGGTTGCTAGAATTAGCAGCACGGATTACTTTCGAAAATTAGTCTCGAAAAAGTTTTTTGAAAATAAGCTGAGCCTTTTAGTGAAAAACATTGGCTTCGCATAAATATTGGGTGTTAACATAAGCCCCTTTGCTTTTTCAATTGAAGTTTTCTCTGACCATTTTTATCTTTTAGCCATGTTTCGTTTAAGGTTCGAAAACGCTGCTCGTGTTCGATGAAAATTTTCCAATCATTTCTCCTCAGACTTACAGTTTACGAAAAATTTAGGTCACCTCATTGAAGTAGCGAGAACATGAAAAACAGCACTATCGACGCCTGCATTTCAAACTCGAAAGAGAAACGAAACTGCTCAAATGGTCCCAGCTCAGCATGAAAGGGTCACTGCGCTTGAAAAAAACTGCACTCCAATGATCGTATGAGTTCTGAGAAGACTCATTTGGTCTCCACAATGCAAACCACTTCGATCAATCAAATTTCTCTCGTCAAAGCCTGGCAGCTGCTGCAGGGTAATTGTCTGGTCTATATGGACATCGCACTTCTTAAATCTGTCATTTAAATGGGAAAATTCAGTTGAAAGAATCTAATCGCACAACTCTGGTTATCCTACTCCATGAGAACGTCGGACCACACATTGCCAATGTCACCTAACTGGTCCTTCAAGAGCTCGATTGATAATTTTCTCATGCATGTATATTCTACTGAGCTTGCACATTAAGGTAGCATCAGAAGCTTCGTGGTCCCTAATTAATACAAAAAGGGATTAGTGCTTCTTTTCCCAGCTTGGCATTTTCATACCAGGCCTAGAAATCAAGCAAGTCAATATTCTGAGAAACCTCAGAAGAAAAAATTGTAGAGAAAGGAAAGCTCTTCAGAAGGTACACAACATTCTCCGGAACTACATATGGCAATAGCACAGGAAAAATTTGGCTGAAAAATGCTCAAGGACTTATGCCAACACCTGATAATACTGCTCCCAATCTTTGGAAAAAATGTGTGAGGCGCATTGTTCTGTCGTAAAGCGTCTCTGCTTCATAATTTTCTTGCGAGCAAAGGCAGTCACATATTTTGGAGGGCGCTGATTTGTCGTTGTAGCGCGAATTGAATGTTCCATAAATATCCCAATATTGGATTTGATGCTGACCGACAAATGTCTTCACAACTTTCAGCAAAGGCCCCTGAACGTGAGTGACTAAATCCCGGTCATAGATTTTCATACATATTTACTGCTGTGTGGAAAACTCGATAGCGAAGAAATATGTACATATTCATATTTAAGTTCGCCTGACATTTAAAATCTAAATTCTCGAAGTAAGTTTTTTGAGTTTCAGAGTCGGTTCCCTTCTGAAAGGTTGATATTCCTGATTGTCGAAAAAATTTATTGAGCGAAGTTCAAAATCACGGTCTCAAGAACGAAGGACGGTAGAAAATCACGATCAGAAAGAGCGCTGTAGAAACATCGAATCAGCTGTGGGTTGAAAACAAGAGTATGAAGATGTTGAAGACAAAATATTATAATTCTCCGAGAATAGAATTTTGAATGGATTGAAGGTAGCACTACGTGTTTTCATGAGAACCATATTATCACATGTATACCTCAAAGGGACTAATAGTTTCAAATGTCGGAAAAATTAGCAAGTGAAGTTAGGAATGGTCGACTCTTCTCGATCGCGCTGCTCCAGAGTAGCTGAGATGCTGACCGCAGCCTTGTAGCGAGAAAGGATACAGATGGCGATGGCAATGATTATTTGATCTTGTTTATTTTTCATTTATTTGTAAACGTGCAAGCTGCACGTGTTGGTTGTTCTTCACTATCTCTGGTAACTGTGTAGCACGAACACAGCCCTAACGGCGTAATGGTTTGAAAAGAATCGAAAAGGTGGCGGTGTTTTCTGTCTCCTAAGGGAATCTTTTCTCTCTACGAAGTTGGAGTGTCGTAGCTTGCCTGCTTATATTCTACCCATCGATCCGATTACACCCACAAAAATTGGCCTTGTTTTAGTTTACAGGCCACCAAACAGCCTCAAAGAAGAAGATGATGATCTGATTGAGTGTTTGAGCTACCTATGCTCTACGAAAGACCCTGTAATTTTTCTGGGAGACTTTAACATTCACGTTGATTGGAGGAACCAACTTCCCAAAAATACATCTCATAATCAAATATTTCAGTTTTTCATGGGTTCAGAGCTCAGACAATACGTTTTATTTCCTACCCGACTTGAATCTACTCTCGACCTCATTTTCTCCTCAGAAGGCGTAATCCAAGATGTGACTCGCCTGCCACCCTTTGCCTCTTCTGACCACAATGTGGTTTCTTTTCATGTAAAATGCCATTCTCATTCATCCACATGTCTACCAATGCCTGCTTACCGCAGGGCTGATTTTGAGGGTTTGAACTTACATCTCAGCAATGTTGACTGGTGGACAGCATTTGCTGACTATACTTCAGTAAATGATGTGTACAAAAGATTTTGCACTGTCATCTATGAAGCATTAGGGAGATTTGTTCCCTTCTCTTTTCAAAAGAGCTCCACCTTTCTCCGCTATCCCTTACATATCACTGCACTGCTTGCTCATAAGGAAAGATTATACAATTCTATCTCAAATCCTGAACAAAACAGCTTGTACAAAAAAGTATGTGCAGACGTTGACTTCCATATCCGCAAATTTCTGGCAAACAGAGAGAAGCGTCTTGCCTCAAGGAGAAATATGAAGTCACTCTACGCTCACTTACGAAACAGAAGTCAGTTGTTAGGCAAAATGAATACTCTCGTGGACAATCTTGGAAAAAGTTATATAAACGATTCACAAAAAGCCTTTGCATTAGGTGACTACTTAGCCAGTGTTTTTGCAGCAAATACATCAACTGGACTGGCAAACTTTTCCGAACCCCCCAGAATCCAGATCAAATTATCGAACTTGTATGTGCATCCTAGCCAAGTTTACAAGTATTTGAGAGCACTCACCCCATCAACGTCTGCCACATTTGACAGAATCCCACAGATAATTTACAAAAACTGTGCAGAGTCTCTGTTTCGTCCCCTCACACATATTTTCAACATATCACTGCTCGAAGGAGAAGTACCGAAAATATGGAAAGAATCTATTGTCACCGCTATAGCAAAAAAGTCCGGTGCATGCCTGCTTTCTGATTTCAGAACAATTAGCATCTCTCCACCACCTATTGAAGGCTTAGAAAAAATTTTACGGTCTGAACTTCTCGAATTGCTTTAAAAAATAGAATGATACAGGAAGAACAGCACGGCTTTCCATCTGGAGCCTCAACAACTACCTTGCTGATTGACTGTTTCCATGATTGGGTCTTCTCCCTAAACAAGGGCGAAGCAGTGGACGTCATATACTTTGATTTGTCGAAGGCTTTTGACAAGGTGAACCACCAGAAATTATTAATGAAGCTGAAGGGAGTGGGCGTGACTAGTAACCTGCTCAAATGGATTGAATCTTACTTACTTAAGAGGTATTCAACAGTGAAAGTGGGAAATGCCTTCTCAAACCATTATCCCTGTCCTAGCGGAGTGCCGCAGGGTGGTGTTCTGTCACTCTTGCTTTTCCTTGTCTACATACACGATTTACCAGCTGCGTTGAAAACTTTTGGCTCGACTTCTTCGCTGACGACATAAAGATCTATGCATCGTACAATGAGAATAATGCCGCCGAGGTTCACTCTTGCTTGTCTAGGTCCATAGAAGCCATGATCAAATGGTCCCACGATAATGATTTACCTCTAAACATTCAGAAAAGTGTTGACACATAGGAAAAATTCCTATGAAGGAGTACGCAGTCAGTGGCATGCTGGTAGCGAGCAAAGAAGTGGTCAAAGATCTTGGGGTCTTAATTGACCGGGAGCTCAAATTTTCCGATCACATTGACAGCATCGTGAACAAAGCTTTCAAAACATTATTCTTCATATTTCGAAATATTCATTCCAAAGACCCATCAATTTTTGTGCGACTCATCAAATCGTATGAACTGCCAAGGCTAGAACACTGCTCTCAACTTTGGAACCCCTAGCTGAAGAAGCATATAGTAAAAATAGAGAAAGTACAGCAAATATTTACACGCATACTTTTCTACAAGGCATTCCCAAACCCCAAGTATCCACATTCCATGCCATCGTATGATGATCGACTTAAAATTCTGAAATTACGAACCTTGAAATCTAGGAGAATAACGAATGATCTAAGCCTAGCTTTTCGAGCAATGAGACTAGAACTAAAGCTTAGACCCAGCAAATACTGGGCCTTCAGACCTACAAACGGTAGACTAGGTATCTATCCTTTCCAGCATATGTATGAGAGTTAGTCGTAAATGTCATTCTCGTACTTCAAATTCGTTCTTTGTCAGGACGGCGAGATGGCTGGAAAAGCTTCCAGAGGAACTACTACGAGCAAGGACCAGCACGGCATTTCGTAGCGGGTTACGGAAAATCGACCTTAACGGCTTACTCCACCTTCAGAATTAGTCGTATCTTTGTTATTCTATCGTTTAGTGAAATGAGGTTGTTAGTCATACTAGCAGTGTCTTCAATCTACCTTTCCTAATGCATTCTAGAGATCTTTTTCTTCCTTCATTATTCACCATGATTCTCACAATGAAAATATGTTCGTCTGACATTGATATTTTCTTGAAAGAGCCATTTCAAGCCATTACTTATTAGCAAATTGAGTTTTGACTTCTTCCTTGGAAGTGCTTGAATCAAGATTTCACAAACGGGGTGCTGTCAGCTAACCTTTGGCACCGGGTTCGCTGACCTTTTCACAAACGGGGTAATTACCAAGCACATTAAAGGAAAGTCAAAACCTGATGTTTCAATCTCGCATCTCTAGCTCCGTCAGACAATGCATGTTACACCTTTTACGAAATTCTAACATTGTTTGGTTTATTGTTTCTACTTTACTATTTTCTTTTACTTATGCGCACACCTTCGAGTGTACAATAAATAAATAAATAAATAAATAAAAAGAACCACGAGAACAAACTTGTGCCGGTAGCCATA
>KN730022.1:2367-15207 GCA_000816745.1 Ancylostoma duodenale | reverse complement strand
CTGTCCACATGAACGGCATAGTTACCGATCTTCCTGATCGAAAACAGTTACTTCGGAAGTGGGAATTTTCACAGCTGAATGAAGGACGATTTCGGTGCAACCAGCCATCACTGCTGCAAGCCGCACCTCCTCATCAATGAGCACTTCTCCACGAGTGACTCTAAAATCCACCAGCTTTCACTCTTCATAAAACTTTGTCATGTTAGAAATGGCCAATTAAAGCTCTGATATCATGGTAAACGTGTATTTTCTATCAGATTTCGTTCTGCTAGTGGTCTGCAACGTCAGTTCTAAAGTAATGTTGAGTTTCCATACTTTGCCTAATCAATTTTCCTTTTGTGCCTGAAGGTAATACGAAAACTGAACGTAAAAGTAGGTCTTCTTCTGCACTCACCAGTAAGGTGAAGGAGACCTGCTGAATTGAATTGGGCAAGTAACGTCTAATACGTGCACACATACTTAACACATTGGCGACAATGTGCTCGACCGGTTGACACGCGTGGTGCGACGCGTAAGACCGTGTGCTCAACCGGGTGAGCACGCTCTTTTCAGAGTTATATTTTTGGGAAGCCGTCAGTTAGCAAACTCTTATGTGGTGGTGTACTAACAAATATTCGAGCGTCCTATAAATGCACTGGGCAGAGCAGATCTTCCCTCAAACTTTGGTGCAAACGCGCAACAGAAAGAACGGTACATATAAAAAGAAACTTCAATCTATATCAAGTGAATGGACCATAAACATTAGTGAACACTCTTGACGCTCACAAAAGGAAAACGATCGCTTTCAAATTTGAGCGAATTCGGAGTATTATGCGGCAGAGGGAAAATTGACCACGTGCTCAAGCGGTTGAGCACGGGAACGACTCCCGTTCAAATGCGCGTGTCCCACGTGACACACCATGCCAAAAGCATAAGCTCACGAATGTGTTAAAAATGATTGCCCAGTGAATATTTATGTTTGGAATATATTATGTCATCCTCTATTTGATATAGATTTCCAATGTCAGTAATCGAACAAGTGCCTCAAAAACCTCTAATGGTTTCTAACGTGTTGTGGATAACTTCAATCGCGGATTTTAGGTTGTTTTGGGATGATCTGTGCTGAATCATCACGGAGTGAATTCATTTCAATCTGAGATGTCATTCTTTGACTCCTTCAATGGCAGTCTACGTCACTTTTCCCACAATTTCGCTTTCTTGCTTTCCAAGGAAGAGACCTAATATGTAGAAACATAGTAGCCCATTACCGAGTCTGATTGAACTATCAAGACGTTTTTGGCCAGTGTTTTGCTGCCGTCATTCTTAAACTACCGCTCCTACTTTTCTCACTTTTGTGTTTGAGAGATTCCTTGAGCTATTATTTATTTTCACTTTGGCAACTTCAAATGAAAGTTGTTCTGCAAGGAATGATATTCAAAGATCTCCGCTGCGCTGGCCTATCATTTCCCCGGATGAACAAGCCGTCAGTGGTCTGGTCCAAGTAAAGACCTATTTCTTGAAAACGAGAAAATTGTGTGCAGAACAACTACGTTCATTTATGTAATATAAAATTAGCAAAGGTATGAGACTGCACTTTTGGAAGGTTCGGCCCAACATTTCAAGACTTCGATCAGGGCGCAACATTAGATGGTCATTGAGCACCAGGACTTAGTAGCGTCCTGCAGATTCAGGGGAGGGGCGTAGCCAACCGCTAACCGTCTACTGATGTTAGACACAAGCAGATTTCAGAAAGGCACGTCTGGAGGATCATTGTCGTTCAACCATTTATTCCATCCCTACCCTGCACTCTAGCGCGCTCCAGTGACAATCGGGTGTTGCTCAACCAGTAGGAGACGTATCATGTTGAAATTTTGATTAGAGATGCGCACTACACCAACAAGTATCCCCCCAAGGTGGCACATTTCGTTCTTGAAAAAAACCGTCTTTAATGGTCAAAAAGTGGTTTTTGACCATTTTTTGACCATTAACCCATTGGCGACCGCGTGGTTCACCGGTGAGCCGTGCCCCTATTATCAAGTCCTGGGCCCTATTTTCGAATTATTTTGTGGTATTTCCATATAACATGTGTACAATACTTCCTAAAAAGGTCTAAAACAACAGTGGTTCAGGGAAGAGTTCTCCTTTATTGCGACAAATATCATGAAAAGGATGAGATTTTGAAATCGAGGGATATTGCTTTACATTTTTTGTGTAGTGGATGGAAATATTCTGAAGAAAAGCCACATTTCCTACATAGAAACATGTTCGTTACATCGTGCACTTCCTTACTCATCAGGTTAAAGCCATACGGACGTGTATAGTTTCTGAACAACCCCTTATAACACTAAAAACACCTTCTACAAACTTCTTTCGGCTTTTATGAATTCCAGAAGCATTTAGATTCTCTCTTTTTCGGTCCGATGATCTTCTGAAACTAGATTTCAAATTATTTTTGCGAAAAGATCTCTCTTAGCCCAATTATCTTATCGTAACGGTGTGAATCTCCAAGGGCGCCGAACTCTTGAAAGGGGCGTTGCGCGCGGTCGTCAGTGGGTTAATGACGGTTTTTTTTTCAAAAACGAAGACGGTTTCTCAAAGACGAAAGGTGCCACTTTGGAGGAGAGTTTATACCACCTAAGAGCATTTCTTGGAGTTGACAGTGCATCGGAACACTTTTTCAAACGATAGAAATTTCCTGGAAAATTCCTGGCTTGGGAAAAAAACGCGCTCCAGCGACAATTTCTTGTATCTGACAAGTCCTATAACAAGTTTCAACGAGTTCTGGCGGGATCGAACAGTTTCGTACTGAGGTCGCTTTTTCGAGGATTTTAGCTTGAATTTGAGATGGTTTCTGCTGTCTTCGCTAAATGGTACGCATTTCTTACTGAAACATCATTTTTCGTCTTCGCTCTTCCTGAGAGAACCCCAGTATGTAGGTACTTAGTAGCTCATGTCGGAATACGACTGGACTTAGTATTCCTAACCGACATTGACCATCTAGTGCTGTACCCTGACTTCGACAGGAGGTGGTTTCCCTCCATTTTATCAAGTCTGAAATTACGAGACAAAAGCCGTGTTACGAAAGTTGCGAGAGGTGAGTTGCTGGCATGGGCTCGAAGCTGTTGTGGTTTCAGGTGGTGCATCCTCCAGAATGACGAGCATTCGGAGCACAGCCGAAATTTGGCTCAGAAGCAAGGCACTTGTCCATCTGATCAAATCGATTTTCAGCTCCCTCTATATTCACATTGAAGACCATAACTATAGATTTCGGGATATTCAGAAATTGAAGCATTTACATCGCAAGACTTACTAATCTCGAATTTGGTCCTGACGAAGACCCAGGAGCGGATGGTCAGGAGGTGGTGGTGTTTACGTGCAATGCTGCTATGCAGAGTGTGCACCTCTGTTGCTCCAATGAGAACAAGGTTTTCGAGGTGTAAGTGGCGAATTTTGTTGCTACATAGTTTCTTCGGTGATCCACATCTGTAACCACCAAAATTCATTTCGTAATGTTTTCCCAGCACCTGTGCTGTGTTTAGAGACCTTTGAGTCACCCTGTAGAGTTCTTAACGTTGTTCTTCGTAATTCCTTGTTTGACCGTAGATGTTCATGTGCGAACATCATTGACAGTAGATAGATTTATTCACTTCAATATCACAATTCAATGGATACGGAAAACATGGAACATTGTGGAATTAAAAATATAAAATTTACAAAACCCATTATATATAAATTATACCACAGACATATATGCTCATGAAGTGATGTGGGTTATTTTGACAGCAGTGCTTCCCATTCTTCGAAAAGCTTCACAGGATCATCACGTCCTTTCTCCTGGAAAGAAAGCGTTTGGAGGAACTGCTGACATCTACAAGTAAGGTAAACTATTCTTTACAACTACTAGCTACCAGAAAAGGAGAGGCTTGCTCGCATTGCTCACAAGGGAAGGATAGTTGCGGAGTCCGGCTTTCCGTGACGGACTTGAGTTCAACTGCGTTTAGCAGTGTAGATCTTATTACGATTGGTCAGATCTCCAAGTACCTTTTTCTAGTCAGCCCATCACTACAGCTACAAGTTCAAAGCAAGGATTCTGATTTTTTCTGATAATCATCTGCTTCTTTTCTGTACCAAAACAAAAAAAAAGAAGAGGATTGTACAGTGACGGAGACAAAACATTTTTGAAGAAGCAACTGTGTTCTACTTCTGCTCAGTTTGAAGTAAGTTTGTTGTAATAATCATTCGTTTTAGTATGTTCAAGAGACGTTGCTCTAAGTGACATCAACAGGTGTTGTGTTGATGTTTTGAAAGATGATTCTTCCTCTGAGAAAACAGCAACTCATGCAATTGTAAATTGACTCTTTCAGTAGAAGTATATAGTTCCTTCGGTCAGAATCTGGGATAAGTGGAATTCCTGCTTCCGAACCCCACCTCCTTTAGCCAGAAGTCAGCTTTCCGCTAATCCTCCTCTTCCTGTTTTTTTTTTTGACTCCGACTTCGAATCCTTCTCGAATAATACCCAACAAATACAAAACACACCTGTACTTGGTTGCGGGCATCTGCTACGAGTATGGATCCATCTGCTTTCAAAACTTTCAAGGCAGGAATTGTTGGCACCTCGTATTTTGCGAGAAATTGCCTTAAAAAGGAGGTATCAAGAAAACACTAGGAAACAGTCTCAATTAGTGGCACTACTAAAGGTGCTGTTGTCTCCTAGTGGTCAACAACAGAAAAAAAATCGAAGAGACCCTGCAGCAGAACTCTGAAACTTACTGGATTCTTTCGTCTCCGAATGGGATTCCCACCCATCCGCCACAGTGCTCCGTTAGATACTCCTAAACATCAACAACAGTGAATATGTGTAAATAAACACATAAATAGTCCACGAGAAACAAGGAGGTGAGACAGATTCAGACATAAATGTACCTTCAAGTCTTCGTCCTCGCGATCACGCGACACCAACACGATTTCGAAGTTTTTGCCGGCCTCCTTGAGCTCTTTGTAGAATCGCTGCAACGAAAACACTTCATGATAACTCACTGTGAACATAACTATCTGTTTTAATTATTTCACTTATCAACCAATGAGGTATGCACCCCAGTAATCCGGACCAGCTCACACGCCCCAAGCTTCTTGGAGCATCTTGCTACTCTGGTCGTCTGCGCTACCACATATTCCATTGGCATATCGCATTTATTCCTAGTTGTTCCTGTTTAGTTGCATGTGGAAGCAGGTCTGTATCACTGGGGTCTCCTATTAGATGTTAATGGCAGCCGCAGAAAGAGTGAGGAACGTGCCTACCCTCACCAAGTATTTTAGAGAAGAAGTAAATCTACCAACATATTCTTGACTCCTTATTTGTACCACTCTTCGAGCAACCCCTACTACTTGTTCAAATTTATTACATAAACGAATCCATTCTGCAAATCCCCGACTACCCAGGTCCATTTTTCGTGTTATAAACAACACTTCTTTCGAGAACTGTCAAATCTGCAATCCAAGATTACATACAATAGTCGGTCTTTTCAAACATTCTAAAAACTCTCCACAATTTTCAATCTTTGGATTTTTTATCCATTTTTCAAACTGTCCACCAAAGTTCTCACCGCGAGTTTTGGCGTGAACTGCCGACACGAAGGGCACCACATGGCGGAGAAATACAGAGCGATCATCTAAATACGATAATATTAGCGTGAATGTTCAAGACCTTGGAAGCCAAAAAAATAGCTGGTTCGTTTTGTATGAGTGCATTTATTTGTGTAATATTCTCAGAAGTCGAAGAGGACAACAGCATGTACTATTGAAACTTTGCTGCTGTCGTTACAGAAATATTCTCAGTAATCTCACCTTGCCCTCGAGAGCCTTCTTGGCATCACATTCAGAGCCATCAGGTCCCAAGAGCGGCTTGCCAACAAAGAGCTCCATCTGAAAACATGGTATCCAAATTATGCTCATCTGCCGACAAAGATTTCATAAGATTCGACACCCAATTCCAGAAAATTCAAGTCTGTCGATATATAGAGCAATCTCAGGTGCAAGTCCTAGTTTTCCAGCCCAGACAAACTTTCAGAACTTCCGCGGGACCTACCGCAGGTGACCTGACGCAAGTTCCGAACAAGCACCGCAAAAGTTCCGAAAAGCGCGCGTGCCGTGCGCCTTCGCTAGTGAATCGAGCTACGCGGGAACTTCCGAAGTTGTAGCTTTCCCTGCGTCTCCATTCGCAACTTCCGCGGAACTTCCGAAAAAACCGACGAATGACGTCATATCAAAGTTTCAACAGAACAGAGAACAATCTTCGACTGTACAGGACAGGAACATTACGAGAGGAGCAGTTTTCCGACTTACATATTCCTGCTCAACTCTTGAAAGGACCTATGCGCAAGAGTTTGGTTACATTGTTATAATTTCCCAGTAGATTCAAATAGAAAATGAAGCCTACGCATGTTTTTTGAGCTTTTTCAAGGAACGATTAGCCACAAGGACCATATAAATTTGAATGAAGGTATAGCACCTCCAGAAAAGAAGGAACAAATGCCAGTAAGGAAAGGATTAACTTTTCGCGGAGAACTACGGCAATAAAAGAGTGGTGGAGATTTTGGAGAGCAGCAGCCATTTTTCTAGACTGTCTAGTTTTTCTAGACAGCTGTCGATTCTCGAAAGTCCTTGAAGAATTTAGTAAGCACATTGATGCTGTAGAATCGAAAAGAGATTGTTTGTGGTAGGAGCCGAGCCGTTTTCCTCAATGGCCTCCAAACACAACGAGGGTCCAAAGTTTACGAAAGACAGGTTGAATAGAGTGGGAGGTGATAATGCTGTTTCATGGTCTCCCAGCAAAAACATCTAGGATGAGAGGCGAAGTCGTGCAGATGTGTGCAAGCAGTACAGTAAAACAGCCGAAGCAGTGATAATGTGCTCAACGACGGAAAAGAAAATCAGTAAATGATGGTGTCCTTTATTTAGGTTTTTCATTTTATTTATTTAAATCCTCATTATTTAAACCCGATCATAATAGGAGAAAAGAGCTCTTTATTAAGAGTTTATATGTTCTTACGCATGAGCAGGATGGCTTTTATTCCCAGGCATCATGGTTGAACAAAACGTTTTGACGCTAGGTGGATAATTGGCTTGCAAATTATCACGTAAATTGTGCGATGTAGCTGTTGAAGTACATTACAAAACTGCAAACTTAACATTAATCGGGTTTCTGTGTTATCCTCAACCTTTTCATTTTCTATACATCTCGTTAATGAGAGAGGAAAAAGACTAACAAAGCGAATGAAAATCGAAGCATGTGGTAAGTAGCAACCAGAGCCTCGAGGGACTCAAATGTTTTTTGAATAATAAATTCTTTAAGTATTCAAACATCTGGATGTAAAGGTAATGTAAGGGTTAACACCAGCTAGACATAGATGCAAACAGACATTTTTGTTTCCTTGCTGCTGGACTTCAATCCAGGATATTACCCTATATTCCTGTACACTCGATACTCGAGTATTAGAATGAATAGACAGAAATTATTAGATTCGGTCAACATTCCACTGGAAATCCACCATCCACCTGCATCCAGAAAGAGTGTTACACCACGAACTGAAGCTCCATGCTCACAATTTTTCCTTGGAAGCAAATGTGATCCTAGTTAGTTCTAGTAAAAGTAAACGAAAAAAAAGAGAAAAAAATGGAATGGCCTGTGAGATCGAAGTAGCCTATGTAGAGAGGGAGGAGGCTTTCACCAGAATACGTGACTACTTCACGCTAGCTTCAGGCATGATATCAAACCAAAATATTATGCCATCAAGTGAAACCATATGCGCGTCAAAGAAGAAGTCGCACTTCCTGGAAAATAGTCGAGTGCATAAAAATGTTTTGACGGAGTCCAAGAAAATATTTTGGTGCTCCTCTAATCTGTGTCCCGCAATCGATAGTAAGAGGCTTCTAAGGCGCGTCCTTTTCACTCCTCAGAAACTTGTAAACATCACCACCGTTCCTACTGCTTCTAGTCACTTCTTCGCCATATTTGGAACATCAGACACACGCTTGCTTGAGTTTTTAGGGAAGAGATACACACTCGTACATTCCAAATACTGAAGAGATTACATTTTGGGTGAGAGATGGGCCAAGCGCGAGAAAGAAAGCGCGTGTCCAAGAAAGGCGACTTCGGCACTTTTGAGAGGAAATGTGTGTACTTTTGGGATCAGCATCGCCTCAAGATTCTACTAAAATCCTGAAATTGGTTCCGAGGCGAGATACTGCTTTCAAGTCCTGCTAGCGGAGATCCTGATTCAACTAGAGCTTCACGGTACTTTCAGCGTGAAGTTTAGTTAATTACATGTTTTCTTTCTGCAAATTTTGGAGCCGACATTAGCAGTACTGCAATTGAGCAATCAAAAAAAGTAGTTTCTACCGGATGCGACTAGTGGCACATTCTCAACAATGCGCGAACAACGAGGTGTTGTTATAGCGGGTTTTACGAGCATTTCCGGGAAGGTTGTTATATTTTACTGCAATCCAGAACGGACCAGTTTCCCGGAAAGAAACCTATGCACACATTTCGTCAGACAGCTTCGTCCTGGCAATGACGGCAAATAATGGAAGGATGGCAGAATGAAAAACCTAACTCTTGTTTGAGGAATGCTCACACATAGTGAATCAGCTGAGATGTGAGATGGTTCGCAAGAACATTCATGAGCCCCGTCTGATGTTTATTCAGTTTATGATGGATAGGAAAGTTCCTGGATAAATGGGGCAGTGTTATAACTGGTGGCGGATAAAATAGAGGAGCATTTACAATCTGCTTCAGGTAGACTTCCACGGGCGGCATCTCACCGAAAACGGAATTTCTTTCGATATGTGGTTCCATACGTATGTATCTGATAGAAAATTAGCCTGCACTGAGTTAGAATTCAGGTCCAACTCAGTGTCAACCATTTATTTATTATTTTTATTCAGTGCACTCTATGTGCGCTCATGTTAGGAATAAGTTTAAAAAAGCTTGGAAAGATTATCTAGACCAACAGCAATGCAGATATGTATTCAAGACCAAGAAGAAACTTATGCATTTCAAAAATAAAATAAACATTTTTCCATCAAATATCGGGAACTAAAACTAAGGATGAACAGTGAATTGACTAGACTGCTCATCAGTCGCCTAACACAATATAGTGCGCGAGTAATATGTATATCCATTAAAGGATAGGTTAAAGCAAATAAGTTGCGGACATGTGAAATTCCTGGTTATAGGCCTCATCAACAAGATTCTCTTATCTAATTTTTCTACCATTCTAGGCACCCAGTCTGTGACTTGCCAACATCTGTTGTTGTAATTCCAAAAACTATTAAAATAATTTCATAAAACAATTATAAAGCAAAATAAAAATAAAACAAAATCAAAAGAAAAGCAAAGCCGTGAAGAGAAAGAACCACAGCTATCATAGGCAACATAGGCTCCTCAGGGTGGGTGGCCTGAGCTAAATTAAAGCATCGAATGAGTCCAATTAAAGGACCAAATGTCGCCTGGAAAGGCTACCGTCAATTAAGGAGCGCGCTCTGGACATCCAGGGGCCGCGAAAGTTGGCAAACAAAATGACGTGGCGATAATAGGCGGCAGAGACAGTGAACCAGTCATGTCATTACCAATCGCTAAGTATCAAAGCCGCCCTAAAAAGTATAGATAGTGAGAAAATGATGATAATAGGGTAAGCCACCAGTCTTGGAGATTTTTCGTCATGATTTTCAGGAAAAACCTCGTCACAGATACTCAAATTAGGAATTACTTTGTCGAATGAAAATTTGCATTTTTTTTCGTTCGAAAAGGTGGACTTGTGCTTGGGACAACTTCTATTTGAATAGAAAACGATGACGAAGTAGCGTTACATAGCCATCTTCGAAATTTAACCTTTCCCTACTCAGAATATAACTGGCATGATTTTCGACAGTATGATTGTTGCAGTATCAATCAGAGATGTTTTAGCTACACCACAGATTAATGAGAGCTTTGACCTGCCCAGACATGTGTTTATTTGGTTAGCTGACTATTTATCTATTTATTCACCTATTTATTTATTTATTTATTTATCTGCACACTAAGGTGTGCCCTCTCAGGTACAGAGAAAAAAGAGAAAAGGAAATAAACGCAGAGATGGCTTAATTCGAAGTTGCTAACTCAAACGTTGCATAAAACGAGGGTGGAAGATAAATTAGAAGAACGACTAAAGTCAAAGTTGGGAACACAAAAGAAGAGAACTATCTAATAAGTGTAGAAATGAATAGAAAATCTGGAAAAATAACACCGGAAGAAAAAATCCTCAGATACCAAATAGGGAAAAGGATACCGCAGCGAGGATCTTTAAGCAGGTTGAGGTTAACCGACGGCGAGATATAAGAGTTTCTATGATAAAATGGAGGGATTGGCTAAGAGAAACGAAGAGAAGTAGGGACGTCAGCAGTGATAGGAAGCGAAAAAGTGGGAACAGTTGCCACAAGCATGGACAGCAAAACCGCAATATGTGGAACTCTGATTCACCAGAAATTTCTCATTTTGTGCGGTTTTATGAAATATTCACTGCCTTCTTCTTATGAGGAAAGAATTCACAGAAGATTAAAACGCTTTTTAAGGAGCTAATGCCCTAGAAAGAACGAAGTACAACAACGTGATGAATGTCCGTCACGCTGTAAGAAATCCAAACAGTCGCTCAGCTGTAATCGATCAATAGTCGGCGAACTCGATCGACCGTCGGTAAGAACTGACTTGCAATAGTGTATTTGGTTCCTAGAAGGAGATGAGGACGCTGGCTCTCCATATGGATATCCAGAAACTCCGGAGAAATTCGTGGAAAAATCAACACAGTGTCGATGTCAACGGACAAAGATCACGCCGGGGACAATAAACATAGGCGCCGACCGTGGATCAATATTTTTGGACAGTTCGGGAGTGACCATCGTGACGTGGTGGTACTCCCAAGAATTCGCTCCACTTTCAGGAAATTCTTCACCTTCAGAAGATCCTTTCACACGAATTAGTTTAGAACAGAAGTTTTCCCACTTACTAGGTGGCGCGACAATTTCTAGACGTTTTTCAACTTCAAGAAACTGAAGAACTTCCAAAAGCGTGGAATACATCGAATAACCAATGCTTGCATGTAGCAACCCATGCTCGGTCCGGAAAACAGTGGTTAATAGGGGATTTACGTGATATTCACACCGCTCTCGAGCCCAAGCATAACATCTGTAGCAATGAACCGATACTTGCACAGGAAAGCTCGAGTTTATTACTTGCACAGGAAAGCTCGAGTTTATTTTTGCTAAAGTCATGGATCCTCCGACTACATCTATGCATGTGGTTGACGTCATGCAGGAGCAATACACGGTGTGTGTATGTGTCTGTGTGTAGTCTGTACGGAGAAACTTCTTTACAGTATGAAAGAATTGCAAGGCAATCACAATAATTAAATTCCTGCATATTTTTTTGCTAAACTAGTGTGGTTAAGCAGGTATTGGATACAAAGACATGCTCAAGTCATGCGTACCTCAGGCATCTCCCATGCAAATTTCACGGACATGCTCATCCCATCCACATTCTATGTATTGTATTTAGTGAGATGGATAGGCTGGAACGTGTTGATTCCCCCATTCACATACCTCTGGTATAACTATGTATGTAATTTTATCAGTGCATACCATATACATATGTCTCATGCCAATGTTGGCTCAGATTTCATGGAGTTTGCGTACAATTTGTCTGCGGTATAATGTCAGAAACTTGATGCAAATCTCATCTCAAGCATTTCTTTTTCATTTTCTGAGGTACAGCTAAAATCCTGTACTTCAAAGCTTACACCACTCTGGTCAGCGATATCTGGTCCTCTATGTGAAACCTTAAACATGTTAGAAGTTCAGGACGTTTAATGTTGGAACTCGAGTCCCACTCAAGTTAGCCAAATAAAACTCTCTGGAATCCTCATACTTGCTATTCCTTGACTCAGCAGAACTTTTTTTCAACATCAATCGCCGAACCGTTATAACTCCTGCATTGGCAGTGGATTTATAAAAAAGCTCATATAATAACTGAGAATTGAAGAAGAGTGAAATCATTGTTATAATCGTGAGGCTAAGATATTAAATCCGCGCATCAAGGATTTGAACAAAAATGGACAAATTACCGTGGAGTAATAGGAGACCCAAGAAAGGAAAGAACTGGAGAGATGCTGCGGTTAAGATGACAAATATTGCAAAGAAGTACTGTAAGCGACTGAAAGCGTCCCACTCACGGAAAGCCGGTTTTGTGTGCGTGTCCTCTGCCCGTCGACCAGGAACAAAAATTCCAACGAAAGCAGAGAAACGAAGAAACGGGGAATGTTAATGTCAATATCGTTTTTTACGAGTAGAATTGCCTTCGAATTTGAACAGTTCAACTAAATGACGAACAGAAGCAGCAGAGAGGTTCCTTCTGACTTCTTATTATCGGCATCGCCGCAATAGCGGGCTATAGGCGTCAAATTACAAGGCACATCCTAGGCCAGCAATGGAATCTTCCAAAAAAAAAAGGAGCAGTCAATCCCAGCGACGAAGTTATAATATATTGAGCGGACGTCAAAGAAATGTTGCCGATGACACGCCCACATTTCCAGAGATTTCTGCGAAGCTTCTTTCCCTTTCTTCCAATATGATTTCCATGCATTTTCAACGGGATAGGAGGTAAATCTCATATTCCCACAGATACTCTTCATTGTACATACAAAACCCTTACTCACTTCTTTAAATAAGGACATTCTATGAGCAAATTTGCATTCTTTTCTTTCCAACCCTATAAATTTGTTGGGGGGGGGGCAGTGTATGGAAAATTTATTTATTTATTCATTTATTTCATTC
>KN730021.1:0-15110 GCA_000816745.1 Ancylostoma duodenale | reverse complement strand
CTCTTCGAAGTGATGTCAGATGCTCTGAATCCCGAGTGCTGTTTTCATGCATAGTAATCGTGTAGTAATGACGTTGGTTTTGTGTCACATGGCAACACAGCCTTCTTACATAGGATTATGACTAGTTGTGCTGCGTTGCGTTTAATGGGTAACTTATTCCCCATTGTTATTTTCCGATGATGAAAGCGAGATTCGATTTATGAATGGACGAAAGGAATTTTCGTGTTCCGTATCTTACTACGTATTTAACTATAATGTAATCTGCGTTCGTTAGCCTTCGCTTTCTGCTTCCGGCTTGCTCATGTCGTTTCCTGTCCTGTTGTCGTATCGATGAAATTGTGAAGGGAGCGCATATTCAGTCAAAAGAAAAAATTGGGATGTTCTCTGAATTTTGCATTTGGTATACGCAAATATTGTTGTAAGTAGTGCAAAGGCGGTACATCCCAACCCACTTCTGGTATTGCCTAAAAGTGTATACACCAACGACCGCATTATTCCTAAGCTATTTCAACGCTTATCGTTCCTGTACTCTTGGTTCATCCCTTCTTTTCATAATCAGGAGGAAAGTGGGACGAAAGCCGTCTGGCAGATGAATTATCTTTAGCGGACTTTTCTGGCTTTGTTATCCCATAACCACGTTTTTTCCTTCTGTCCCATCTTAGCTAGAGACGGTTAGGTTCGGTTCCCTCTTTGGTGATGCGCATTAAAAGCATACCTGTTGTCTTTTCTGTCTCCCAAACGACCCCATTTCGCTCTCGCTTTTCCGGTTTTGTGTTTATACTTCCACGGGCGACTCTAGATTTGATGACTACGGGGACTGTACGTATGTACCTACATTCATTGCTGTGTCTGGAATAGTCGTTTTGTCGGTTAATTTTTCTTGATGACTTCCGTTGTTTTATCATTCGTTTCTCAGACAAGGTCGTAGAAGAGGGATGGGTTGTCGTAAAAGTCGGTAGAGTGCTTCTAGACAGCGATGCAGTTGTTTTGCCCATCGAATGATGGACCGAGGGCTTGACGTTGTTTTTTCACGCTCAAGTGCGGGAGTGTGGCGTATTCACGCAATCGCACTATGTGTTTCCGTGAGCCAGTCGAGTGATGGAGATGGATGTAATGAGGAAGCAGAGGAAGAGCAGTATCATTCGGCTGTGAGGCTCGCCTTTCTGTCGATGTGCGTGTTCTCTGTTGCATATTTTCCCTCTCTTTTCAAACTCGTTCCCGGAAAAGTGAGAAAATCGACGCGGTTTTGACCGAAGCAAATGCGGCTCCACTTGGTAAACTTGTGGAGTTTCTGGCAGAGAAAGAATTTCTTGCCTTTTTGTATCCTTCCCGTTGCTTTTCTTTGAGTACGTAAGCTGGTTGTCACCATGAGATCTCATAATCGGTATATGCAGCATCCGCTATCTAATACATCGTTTACTCAGTGCTCGAAATTCCAGGTGAATTTCTGTGGGTGAAATCGGCTGTTCGACAGTAAACGCAGCGCACCTCTGTTTACTGATCCGAAGCGCTGTTGGTGCTGATCGGCGATGTTTGATGCTCCAGTTTAACCCCTTCCCTCCTATTTTTATTTTCTCTTGTGTCCTTTGGCAATTACTATGATTGCTCCTAAGTACAAAGTGCTGGAAGTCGTACATTTTGATTGTGGCGTAATCTTATCGTACCAAGTAGAACGTATCGTCTGCGGTCGAACAGTCGTTGTCTAGACCGATTACGCATTGATGAGGCGGTTCTATCTTTGGCCATTGCTTGTCCAGCACTTGAGCGGCAATTGTTGGAGCTACGACTTTATGGGTCCGCCTTTGTCTCAGGGCTTGAACTAGATTTCTAGCATACTGTCACTTCGCCGGTTTTCTTGGTACTCTTGATTCAATAGAGATCGTGATTGCGATGAATCTACTGGCCACATTATGAAAGTAAATGTACCAGATCTGGTATAATTGGTGGTAACACCGCAAATTTGTCCATTCTAGACATTATACTCCAATTCATAAACTTAATTCATAATTTTCTTAATTCATAAATTTCATGCTCCAATTCTAAGCATTGTTCAAATGATATTTCCCTTCCAGAATTGCCGATTACAGCATTTCCAGTGATTTCGGGAATTCAAATTTGATATTTAAATTTCCTACCATTTTTTATCTCATGCCCCCAAATCAGACAATCACTGCGTTGACAGCACTCAACACTGTTTTTTTTCCGTGGAACAGCACTTTTTCGAGAAAAAAAACCTTTCGAAAAAATCGACAGTATGCTGTTGCGCCATACTTCACCATGTTGTGAAACGTTCCGTGAAAATCGATTCCGGAATTGTTGCGAAAGTAGGTGGAGCATGATGAATCATCGATTTGTTCGCGTTCTGGCATGATATATCACGAAGTCCTTGAGATGAGTCATTCAGTTTCCAGTCATCTTCGAGTTTGCTCGCTTTAATTACTTGGCAGTTACGTCTCGGCATTGTTCTCTTCGTGAGCATTTTCATGGAATAGCATGTCCCTTTGTGAAGTTAGGTCTAGCTGTAGTCGTTTTCTTCGCTTCAAACCTGCTCAGCGCCACAGCTGCGGCTGCGCTGGATCGATACTCCTAGGTGTGGTATGTGCAGAAGAAGTACCCTTACCTTATTGGTGGATTTTCATTGATTCCGCAAGCGTCACCCTCTCCGCCTCTCTTCCTTCGTCGTTTTTCCTGGAAAATCCTTTCAAGCCTGTAGAAACACCTCCAGCCTAACGCTGGGAGTGGAAGGTGCTATTACTTGCTGTTGTGGCTGCAGCTAACTATGATATCACTGTACACCGTGTGAATGGAGTGGCTGGCACATGCACTTGCTCAGTTATTTCCATGTTCGGTATTTGCGGGGCCGTGGTTATGTATTTCGTATGCCTGATGGTCTCTTTTCGAATGATCGCACTGCCAGCGGTTGATTCATATGTTTTGATGTTGTTAGTGTTGAGAAATTGATTAAGGCCATTAAAATGTGAGCTGTCTGGCGTTGCTGCCTTGGTTCCAGACATCACTAATAATCGGGTTGTAATGTCTCTCTGAATATTTTTCTGGAGTAATACTCAGTTTCAGTAGCTGTTGGTTTGGTTTTGAACAGCGCACTCGGCCTGGGATTTTCCTGCGTTTCCAGGAAAATGAGAATTTTCAGACAGTTTTTGAAGCTTAGTTCCATAGTTGCGCATTTGATAATAGCTGGATCACTCAGGCAAGTAGTCGGTACAAGGATCGTTGAATGGGTTACATACGAGAGGTGGCAGTTTCCAATCGATAACGAACAGGTTTGGTAGTGCAGAAGCGCAACGTTTACCGTGAATGTGTGGATGCACTTTGCCGAACCAAAAAAAGCGCCGTGTTTTTAATGTGTGAATTCGCTTACGTTTAGATAGTTTCACGCAAAATTGAAGCGGCATATCCCACAAGCCAGGCTTGTTCCTTTTAGGCAAAGCGGAAATATCCTACGTAACTCCTCCAAGGGGTCACTGCAAATAGGGAGACAGATTCCTGATTAGCATCATGCACTTGACAGTAAAGACGTTTTTACGAATGGCTGGACCCCTCGCCCCGTATATCTATTATTCCCTTGTCAGAAGGCGATAGCAACAGCGTAGCCATGATCATGGAATACGTTACCTTATTGAGCATATTTCTCTAGTGATGACTGACATTACTATTGAGCGGGGTAATGTTTTGTCACTGAAACTCCACGAAAGTTTGCAAACAAGTTTGGCTAATCGATTACTACGAGGAGGATTTACTTAGCTTTTGGAAAGGCGGCTCCTTAACGTCAATTCTCAAATTTTGCAAGGGGAGGGTTGTTTGACTCGATAGTAAATTGCTCCGGAAATGAGCAGGCTATACGGAAGTGGCGTAATTTGTCTGGTGACATGGTGCAATTTAACATCACCCTAGGAATGGTTCCGATGTAAAACATTATTGAATGTCTTATCGATTAAAAATCGGTTTGCTCGAGTAAAACTCGTGTTGAGTGCGAGAACAAAAAATCCATCTATGCAGCCAGTCAGCAGCGTTTTTTTTTTTCGAGCTTTGTCATTCAATACCACGCGTATTCATCCCCATGTTCGTCATACACATGCATATATTCATACCTTATGTTCCGTTAGCTCTTTTAAGTAATTTTTTCTTTTCCCATAGGTTCTTCCGAAACAAATTTCCTGCTCCATTTCCCATTAAAAAATCCAGAACAATGCCATTTTTACCATGTACCTCGCATGCTAACCAGTAAGGCCCACAGTTCACCTTTTTTCTCCGTTTGGGAACGCATTTATGCTGCTTAAATCCCATAGTTCGTAGCGGATTGGTGGATGAAGGTGTGTCCTATCTGTCGGCAACTGCTGCCGCCTCCGTTTTTTGCTGCGATTGCGTCAACCATCGGACAAGAGTTTCGGAAAACTTTTGTTATTTCGTATGCAGAAAGAAGTATCTAGACGTCAAGCACAGTCGACCGAATATCTGGTACAGTTTAGTTAGAAGTGTTAGAGTTCAACTGGTCCGCTAAGCTTCGGAATTGCCAAGCTTTCAGTGAAGATGTAAGACAAAAGAAGTTGCCTTATTGGTCAAAAGAGTGATTAGTGGGCATACCACGCATTCACTGAAACCTAAAATCCTCCTAGGCGTACCACAAACGTGTGTTCCATCCGTTGGAAACGCCATTTTAAGCAGATAATTGTGGTGGAACGGGTAGGGTTACTTCCGCCTTTGCCAATTGCAGTCTGGTCATGTGGCAAGTTGTTGGCAGAGTGACTTTTGCTCTCGAAACCGGTAAAACGAGCTTCTGGAAGATTTAAAGTGATTTTAAGGGGAAGAAGGGTGACGTCATCGTCCATCTGAGAAATGAGGCGAATTGTCCTCCTTCCCATCGAGTGGGCCGCCCGACGGCCGTGTAGACGTCGGCGCGGCAATCGATCGCCGCTCGCAGCTGATTGTTTGTGTCTGTCTTTCTGCCCCAGCCTCCCCTTCGTCCATGACGCAGCTCTTGGTTATGCATCGTTAGATGACGTTACTCCACCAGGTTAAGCTTCCAGGGATGTTTCTAAATTCGGGTGGCCACTGCCAATCGATCTGCCTGTTCCTCAAATGCAGAGGTTGCGCTGCAACGCACATTTCCCCAATCAGATTCCCCCTTTTTAGTGAATCGTCCAGAATAGAACAACCCCTTGAGAATAGCCAGAAAAATACTCGTGGACTCCGAAAAGTCCAGCTGCAGGTCGAATGGGATGAAGCGACTTTCGTTGAGCCGTGCCAAGTCAAGCATTTTATCCCGAGTTCCAGCGCTACTTCCGCGTTTTATCCTCTGTGGCTCCGTCTTGCGTCCATGATATAGTGCTTTCTACTGCAGGTTCTCCAACCAATCTTTAAATGTGTATTCACTGACCGCCCAGGGCCTGTTCTCCCTTATGAAGTGCCAGGTCCATCCTTCGCTCGGCCTTGATCCTAGCTTACCCTAGCGAGCGCTAATGCTTCGGAAGCCAATTTTGAAAATGATGTTAAATCACTGAATGCATGGGCCACCACATACTTCCGGAATCATCCTTACTGTCGGACCTTTAGATATGAACTGTGGTTACCCGTCTATGTCGTGGTGATGATCCACGAAGTTTGGTTCCTCCGGAAGCGCCAAGAATCGCGGGCTGTCTCGTTGGCCTCTGCCCTTCTGTTTTCCTCCCAAGATCCAGTCTTATTGATGACGCCAGCCGCCGTCCTCAGACGATGTTCTTCTCCGCTATTCACGCCGGGTTCACGGTTTCTTATCGTGAGTCCCGATTGGGTTTTTGTCTGAGAATTGCATCTGTTAATTCGAATTTCTTTGAGAAATGCGTCTTGATGTGGCATTCAAGTTCCTTTTGTTGTGTTGTGAGATTCGCGTGTTCTTACAGACAGTCGCTCCAATTACGCGGTGCACCCTAGAAGCCGCACCACGACCCTTGTGGGCGAACGCGACTTCGTTCGTGTACGACAATGTACAGAAAGCTGTGGGTGTAGTTAGGAGAACGGGTCTAGTTATCCGCGACGGTTAATCTCTGAGGAATTCCAGGCATGTTCTTACCATTGGATGCTCAGGAAAAATATTTGTAATCTGTACCTCAAAAAAAAATAGACAACCATGATTACCGTGTTGTTATTATAGGCTTAAAGGGAACTGTGTTCTTGTACCGAGATATTATATTTTATTACTGTAGACTTGATTTGAAAATATTCCCCTTCCTCGATGTCAATATCTGAATATATTGATTTGAGCGGGTGCCCAGGCGAAAACATCCCAATACTTCCACCGAGCATCGATTTGGCGTGAAATTCACGCGCTCATGTGTGGCTGCGGGCGTAGCTTTCAATTTCACGCCTATCGAATTTAATTTTAATTTCGCAGTGCTCGCGGGTGTGTGACTTCTACTAGTATTTCTGGGAACTAGTGCAAACTTGTGCGCTTTTACTTTCATTCGAATGGTTTTTCTCCCTTCCTAGGACAAAAGCTGGAGAAGTCATGTTTTCAAATGTGTCTTTGTTTTCCCCATTTTGTTGGCGGCAATTATTGTTTTTTTTTCCACATAGAATTGTGCTTGAAGTAGCCGTTCTTCAGATCCTCGCGAAACGTTATGAGTGCAGTGACGTGCCGAGTTTCGTTCGGAAGATCTACATTGCGCGGGATAAAGCTGATGAGCCACGCGTAAATACGCATGTGGCAGTTCTCACGTATCACTGGAAATCGGAGCCAGTTATAGCAAGGGCGAACAGAGTGAGTGATGGAATAGCATTTCTGCGTCTTCCGCATTACATTATAGTAATCAACCTATAGGATGCGCTCATTGCGAGAAAACGACAGGCTGAAAATGGTGCTGAAACTGCCGCTGTGGAAGGTCGTGCTGATTTGAATGGCAGTGATTTGGAACCCCTTCGCATGAAAAGGCCCACGTCCATGAACCGTTTCAAAGTTCGTGCAGGACAAATTGTGAAACCGAAGGCACTACGTAAGTTCTAGCTTTCAGTAGAACTTTCAATTTTCTGTTTGCGGGGATTACGTTACTTGAAACATACTGTGGGAGCGTAAACTTCTTTCAGCAATGATCGATGTGTTGTCGCGAGTTCGTCTTTCGCACACGGACCACTTGCGTCGTCTGGCTTTGACGAAAAAATCGGAAAATTTATGTCGTTTGGCCGCGATACTCGATCGCGCCGAACCGGTGCTTGAGCGATTCGAACAGGTGCGGCATTATTGCTATCCTTGAAATTTGGAACAAGGTTAATGTAGTGTCGTGTAGTAGATTGTAGGAGAGCCCTTGTAGTAATTGCTTTCATGTTCAACCTTTCCTCCCTCGTGAACTTGTTTCGGTTTGTTATTCGATCTGTTAATTATGTTAGTTAAATAAGTTGGTAACTAATTAAGTAGCCCATTAAAATCCACGCAGCGTAAATGAGAAGTGCGAGAGTTGCATCACAGGTACAACCAGCGTGCCTGTCTTTTTTTTTTTGATAATTGTATGTATGAAAAATTCATTTATTTATCAAAGTTGGCCTTTCATGTTCACGTTAATGCTTGGATGTTTATATAAGGAGCTCTTCTCTAGCTTCCTTTTCAGTATTTTCTTACGCATTGCCAAGATGTGCGCCCATTCAATGGTCATGAAACTGTATGGGTTGAGCAACATCCCTTGGCCGGCCGGAGACCAATGGAGAAAGCTGATCAGAGGGGAGAAGAGTGCATCATTGTTGATGGAGGTGGAGAACCCATTGAAGTGCCACCTGGGTGTCTTGAGATTGTGTACGAAAGTTCCAACGGCAGTGAAGCCTTTTCTTGATGAATTGTGATCATTTTGGACCAATTTTTTTCTGTAAAAATTCGTTATCATCGTGTAATTTCTTGTAAATATATATGCTGTTGTTGAATCATGTTGTTGAATTTTTTGAATTGAATATGGTTAAAAGATTGTTTCGCTTTTCTTTTCTGTTGCGTTCACACGCTACCATATTTGCACATTTTGCCAGCATTGGTAAATGAGAAGTTTTTGCATGTGGAACTCGTTTTCAAATGTGAGCTGAATTTCAGGAGGCCATCGTGCTTTCATAGGTGAATCTGTAAGGAAATGACGACGCCCAGCAGACGACGACTCATGCGTGACTTCAAGAAACTCCAGGTTTGCATTGGTTACTTGATTAACGAGTTTTTTTTGTTTTTGGACAACGTCACCTTTGTCGAAACATGAGTTGGGCAAGTTAATCGCTTTACGAAATCTTGTTCACTATAGAAAACGTTATATACCAATTCCTTTGTAGGAGGACCCTCCTGCTGGTGTTTCCGGTGCCCCTACCGAGGATAACATCCTTGCGTGGGAAGCCATAATCTTCGGACCCCAAGACACTCCGTTTGAGGATGGCACTTTCAAGGTATGACAGGATTGTGACTGTTCTTTACGCTAACCGTCTTGCGTGTCTTTCCTTTCGCTTCCCTTATGTCGAAAGTTTTAGCTGTCGTTGGAGTTCACGGAGGAGTACCCGAACAAGCCACCGACGGTCAAGTTCATCTCAAAAATGTTCCACCCCAACGTCTATGCGGACGGTTCCATCTGTTTGGATATCTTGCAGGTTTATATCTCGCCTTCATTATTGTTTCTTCAGAATGAGAGATGATTTTTGCGCTGATTTAATTAATTTAGAACCGTTGGTCACCTACCTATGACGTTGCGGCGATTTTGACGTCTATTCAATCATTGTTGGACGAGCCGAATCCAAATTCTCCTGCAAATTCCCACGCTGCTCAACTCTACCAGGAAAATCGCCGTGAGTATGAGAAGCGCGTCCAGCAAATCGTCGAACAGGTAAGGATTGTTTCCGCTAATTCTGTTGTGTTGTGGTTTGCAATCAATGCGGCTGAAGTAACCACAGAGTTTGCAATTTTTTTTTTGAGAGATCGAAGCACAGTCTTCTATTCTCTTCAACCTATCTTCTTATATGGCTTTTTCCTACCGCTTTACGAAACATTGTTTAGTTGAAAATTCTATTGATCTATATTTATTTTCATCTTACACTTCTCTTTGTACTTTGGAATGTAGTTGTAACTTGGGATGCCAGTTGTATTCGTCGCTCAAAGTGCAGCTTGGAATGACAGCTGATTCATCGTTCAAAGTTGGTATTAGAATTTTCGAACGTGGCGGTTGTAGGGGAACTTTTAGCTGGATGGAATAGAAGTACAGTCATATTTGATGTTTTCGTAGCATTTATTCCGTATTTGTTTTCAGTCTTGGTTGAACTTCGGCGAAAACGAAGGTGATATGGAAGTGAAGGACGGAAGTGATGATACGGGAAACAACGATGAGATGCCATCAGCTAGTGGATCAAACTGATTTCAACTGCCCAGTTTCAAGATCTTTAACTACAGTTTTGTTCAACAATTATTTCCTGCTCTCTCCTTCTCCCGCACCCTCCCGTCCTCCACCGCACGTTCTCATCTCCTCTACCTTTCTTAAATGTCGCAAAAATACGGTTTTTGGGGTGTGTGTCCATGATACGCGCCCACTTTTTTATTGAAAGAAGAAATAATATTGCTCTCTCTCAGTCGAAGTGTGTGTGTTTCTATGTTTTCATCAATCTTCAATTATTTCTTATGTATATTTCCACCGTTCCCGTTGCCCCTCTCATACATTAAGCAGTGCTGCTGCCTGGTCGCTGTTGAGCTATGCGAAGTGGCGCGCTTCCGACAGATCTGTATGGATGTTTGGTGCGTGAGGTGAGCCCTCGGTAATAGCGACGGCACGCGATGAGGCCTACATCATCGTCATCCTCGTCATCCACACTTTCTTTGTCTGCCTTTATAGGTATGTAATGGTCTCTACCGGTGTGCGGCATTCTGGAATGTTCCGCAATGTTGTTCTGTTGAGTACAACGAAACGGCAGCGCGGTGACTACCCCAGGATGTAGTCACTGTGATCTTGTAGGCTCTCCCTGCATTTTTTGTGGCGCGTTCACGTCCTTTTTCACCCTTCATCTCGTGCTCCCCACTCCTCGTGATCGCTGCCGCCGCTTTCGTTTTCACGCTTCATCGTTGCGTTCAGTTTCCAAAGTCTCAATCTCTCACCAGTGTACATAGTGCCGGTCCAGGTGTAGATTAGTTTTCTCTGTTAAAACATTCTATCGTTGGTTCCTCCTACCCTTTAATACGGCTTTTCGATCAGAGCGAGCTGATGGATAGGCAGGTAGCACTACTCGACCTGCTGGGTGCGTTCCTCTTTTTCTTCCTATTATTGAGAATGTCTATAGATGTAAATGGATCTGTATATTAGTAAGAACAGTGTTATGCTCAACAGTCGCATGTGGGCTTCTTGTTATCCGTTTGTTCTTCCTCTGATTGACCTCCCGAATGTCTCGCGAAGAACCAGCTTGCTTCATCCCCCTCATACAAGTCAAATGTCATACAGTGTGTAATGAGATTATTGTGATGAATAAAGAGTTGGTTTAAACGCAGCTATTGTTACACAAACATGTGGGTATCGGACCGGTGACTCTCCCTTGATAAAATCAGCCAAATGTGACCGCAATGTGAGGTGAGTATAAAAGAATTTGGTGGGATTAGATCCTTCAGAGATAGCCGGTATATAGTAATTATTGTTCTCGTTGCCAAGTGTTGCTGCTGCATGTCAACATTTTGGCATGCGTTTCTTATCTACGCATTTCATATAAATAAATATGCGGACAAAGTAAACGTCCATAGTTGTGTGTTTTTGCTGTGTTGGGATGTCCAAGATAAAAATGTGGAGACTTGGTCCCGTACCATCACATCACACTGAGATTTGTAGGGTTTGGGCAAAGTTTCACTGGGCTTCTAAATAAAGCTGTCGAAGCGGGATTTCGCGGTACATAACCGGGTGAGCATTGGGGTTTGCGCAGCACGGTGAAGAAGGCTACATCTTTACACACGAGGGTATAGGTGTATCCTTACTCACCCTGCGTGTATACGTATGCGGAGGACGCCTCTGTTCCCTCATCGAACGTCTATTCGTCGACTTTATGCATCTTGTGTCGCCAGCTAGCAGGCACATGCAGGTGTAATGCTTCATTCTGTTGTTATGATACTGCCTATCATCTTGGTAATGTGGAGCGGCTATGTTCTTCATTTGAATGGTGAGTACTTAGGGCATGCTGCTCCTCGCATGAATGGAAAGGATGTCGAAGTAGATGATCCACCTACATGTTGCTATTCTATACTGTTATTTTTGTGATTGGAAACGTAGATCTGAACAAGTTTCTCGCTCTGTAGAATGGATTATGGCGGGTTCGGATTTCAATTACAAAGTGGGAGACCATTATCCAAGGCTGAAATCCGCTGTTCATTGTGGGTTTAAAGCCAGGAGGTGGAAGAATATTTGAAGTTATGTCGGACAACATGGTTTCGAGAGGGACGTAGAATTCATATCTAGCGGTGAAAATGCGCGAAATACGCGAACAATCCAAAAATCGGGGTGCTATGTAAAGGAGTGAGTTGGAGCGTCTAATTCAAGTGTGATCTCACCTTTGAATGTTTACATAGATCATAGTTATGTACGTGTACCTATGATAGATTATTTGTCTGTTAAACAGTGAGTATTCATGCTAATGTTCCTCTTTCAGGGCAGATCCTATTTTGTCACACATTTTTTCAAGTTGTGCATCACTACAAGACTAGCCCGTTGAGCTGTTCACTATAACAAGCATATGAAGAAGTTAAAACCGAAGAAGAATGGCGCACAACTTCCGAAAGAACCTCATTTCGAAGTGCATTCGAGATAGTGGGACAGGAGAGTTCGACGCCGATTTGTTGAACGAGGTTTGCAATCGGCTTCTACAAATAATTTCATTTTCGATTTTTCTCTACTCGTATTTTTCCGTTGTATAGGTAATGAATGGGACATCCGACATTGATGTAGTGCGTTTGAGAACGTACGCTTGGCGTCATACTATCCCAAGTGTCCACCGTCTCCAGATGTACAAATACATGCTTGGAATTTCCGGCGCTTATCCAGAGACACGTGGTGTTGTAGAACAGCATCGGCGAGATGAGGTAATAGGAGTGTTTCGTTTTCCTTCAGATGAAAAAAAAGAAAACCTTACAGGCGATGGTGCTGCTGCGATGTTTAATCACTACTCGTTCCACTGAATGTAAAATGGTCAACGATGAAGTAACGGAGCCTGGACCAAACAGTGACGATATCGTAAAAATGATTCTTCTAGCCAATAATCGCCTCACGGACAACTTCACCAAAGACGTACAAACTATGGTGATATCAGCGGTGAATTTTTGGCTTTAATCCTCTTGTTTTTTTTCTTCTTTTAGGCAGTAAGAACAACGCTATAAAATCTATTATATTCAGTGACTTCTATATGAAGCAAGGATCCTCACCAAAATATTTAACACATTATTAAAATACAAAACAAAAAGGACAAAATCCTTCGTTTTGGCATGTTCATTTCTGTTCTGTACCTTGCTCCAGCGATTTTCCTTTGCAACATCTGAGTTTACGGCTACCAAATAGTGCTCACCATGAGGAATATGCTACTTTCTGAATGTATCCTTTGGAACTTTGATATTAATGACACCTGAGCAATAAGACCCGCCAGACAGCTGTAGTACTGTAATTAACGAGGTTCATTAATATGCAACTTAACAACTTGCAATTTGAGGTAGTTGTAAGTTTTCCAGTCCCGGCTGACTGAACCATAGTAGATCTAGTTTTTTCATGGTTCATCAGTTTTTTTTTCGACTGATCGCTTCTGGCTAATACGGATGTTCTTTTTTTGCGCTGCTATGCTACATTTCTTTGCATGAAGTGCATTCACATGCCTTCCTAAATTACCCTCATTCTGCTGTATAATTTTTCAATTGTTGGATCAAAATGTTGTGCATTACGTTCTGCATCTGTCATTCCATCGGTTCCTGTTGTTTCAGATCGTGAAACAGGTGCAGGCAGTTTGCCGATGTGACTGGGTAGATACCTTCTGTATTGCTCGCTCGTTATATTCTATGTTGAATGAGACTTTTGATGAGCGTGCTGTACGAGGTGCAATAAAAGAGGTACGTCAAGTTGCGCTCGAGTGAAAATTCTATGATCGTATTTAAACCTGTTGCTTATTCATGCAAGAACTATGGATTTATTGCCCAGATGTATTTCAAGGTTTCCTACGTAGTAGATTGAAATCATACTGACCTAGGGGTGAAAAAAAGGATTCTCACTGTTGAAAATAGATGCTACATGCAGCTGTAGTCTGTTCACCTGGAGCGCGCACTACAGATCACGTTCCAAGTGAACGCGGTGCCGTGACAAGAGTGGCCGGTCAGCTCTCGATTCGTTAGCAGCAAGTGATCAGCCACTCTTGTCACGGCACTGCATTCGATTAGAGCGTGATCTGCAGTGAGCGCGCCAGGTGAACAAACTGTAGTTAGTATCGTCTTTCTCAAAAATTGTTGCCTTACGCCGAACCGCCCGTCAGCCTAGTCCCGTCACATCACGTATGATAATGCATAGGTGATGCAGCGCGGATTATCAGATGGGCGGTGAAGCGTGAGACAAGTATTTTTGAGGAGGACTGTACATATGGTTCTGTATTGGGCAGCTTCCACAAAGATTCTTAAGATTATAATTGAATAAAAGTCGAATGAGAGTTTCATCATAGTCAGGATCAGCCCTCTTCGTTGCTTTTTGTGATTTTAGTGATGTTTTTGGTAATTATGGTTGCTTTCCGGTAGTCGCTCATCTTAAATGTTAATGCGAAATTCGATGGACCAGATTCCACTGTGAGCGAGATTCCACTGTGTTCCTGCGTATTCTTCGTTTGCAGATCCACCACGAAGTACATCTAGCAGGAGCCGCTCGTGATGGTTCAGAACGATTCTGGGCAGCATTTGACATCGAGGTGTGGCTTCGAACAGGATGTTGTGCTCTGCTACGTTCGGAAAGAGCTATGCAGAGGTTTGGACATTTCTTTTCTTTTCTGGCCCCGCTTGATAGACGGGCAGTGGGCAAAAGAGTGGAGTCTGATCTTAATCAACTGTGTGACAGCCGGGTTTCCTCCAAGGATCTTGCTTATTTAGGACTTTGTTTTTTTTTATTCATTCGATTCGTAACGCTAATAAGTTCAATATATACAGTTCAACTCTGTATTACAAGAAATGGCAGAATTAGAAAGGGAGAAATAGCTAATACATATTGGTATAACGCCTGGTTTTTGGGTTTTACTGGAATGAACTGATTGCTCCTTAACTAGCTTTTGGAAAAATTCGCAGACCTTGTACCGAAAAGTTGCATAAGCTCAGAAGTGTTTGTACGTGCAAGTTTACAAGCCATCTGCTGGCATTGACTTCTTATGGATGACGTATTGATGCGAGAGTAATAAAAGGTTTCTATGTCGTCTGATGCGAACAAGAGCAACATTCATGGCTGCAGCATTTGCTGGAGCATTTTGGGGATCGACTGCTGTTTGAGAACTTGAGATGATCATTTTCAGAGTAATGGACAAGCTATGCACCGGCATGAATATTGTGCCTTTGGTGAAGGCTGTAGCTGTTGATTATTTGCAAAGTGCCGAGAATCGTTTTGGTCAAGGATTCAAGGTGAGTATTCGTCTTTCACTGCGTTATAGGCAGTTATCGAATTTATGGATTGTGCGTAGTCGTGAAGGCCCCTCCGAGAAGGAAGGGTAGTGCAATTACGTCTCACTTGTGAGATTTGTTGCTAGTGAGCATTATATTTCAAATTTTATTTACCTATCCTCGGTTTGCTCTTCAGTATACACATGTTTATTTCAGTCATTGAGAAAAATATTCGCAGTCATTCAATTTAATCAATGAATTTAGGATGCCGGTGTTACCATGACTGAAGACGGTGAACTACGGATGGTGAACAGGGCGATTGAGCAGGTTGTTTATGAAACTATGCAGAAGAAGCCAGCTCGAATCAGTGACACCAGATCCAGGAGCACCATTAGCTGATAGTTCTTGGACGTGTAGCCCATTAATTGTACAGTGGACGGCAATGGTGGTGGCCCATCTGCGACCTCGAGAAGGGCGCAGCGCGACCGCGCCGCGCGCGTCGGTATGGTTGTCGTCTGCCGCCGTAATGCCATTTCAA
>KN730020.1:0-12717 GCA_000816745.1 Ancylostoma duodenale | reverse complement strand
GAGCTCGCGCTGCGTAGCAGCCCGGCATGTTTCGTCATGGGCGACTCGTACGGCGGCAAAACTCTGAGTGGGGCTTACCGCCCACCTTCATTGACGAGAAGCTGCTCACGATTTGGCGGGTTTACAACCCTCACAATTTCTGGTGTTCTCAGTTGGTTCGTCTCGCAGTACCCTTATTCGGGATTTGCTGTGATATTCGCTGAAAGGGAAGACTTTTCCTGTCTTCGCGGATGTGGACGAAATTCCTAAAGAACGTATAGAAGAATGTAGTGAAGAGTCAGCTGCTTTCAGCGGCCATCAACCACTATGAAAACTGCTAATGGGTTCTTTAAATGGATAAAACGCCTGTCCTTCGAAACAGATTTGAAAAAAAAACCAAGATTGATGCTTTGTCAACTTGTTTGATTTTATCCTCGCCTCCAAACGAGCTTCCATTTCTCAGTTTGAGGGTCTTTGACTTCTTTCTTCTGTGCTATGCCTAAAGACAGTGTCTCACCTCATGACGGGTATCGAGATATCAACATAATCGGCTTCTACTCGGCGCGCTGATTCCAATGATGTGCTTAAAATCTGACAAAACGGTCAAAAAACCCTATTTTGGAGCCGAATTTGATATTGGAGCGGACGAGTTACCCTTCTCGGAAGCTTAAAGGAGCGGAGCTGGGAAGTTGAGATTGCCCGTTAAAATGAACTTCTCAGCAGAAAACGAACAAATATTGCCGTGTGAAAAACATGCCGCACCCTCCGCAAGCTTCAGCTACGGAATGAATCCTCTCGTCCACTCCACCAAAGAAACCCGTAACTCATGGGGTTTTCGACGTTTCCATGAAACTTAAAGTACATCTCTATGCTCAGCGGCTCGCACACGTTCGACTGACGGGGAAAGCCCATGAGGTGAGACACTGCCTTTGAAGAGAAGACATGTAAGAAGAAAAATGGCACCATTCGGCTAGTTCTGCCCCAAAATTTCGAAAAAAATTTTTTTTGCCCAAACTCCGCATAGGAGGGTTATTTGAGATGCTGAGCACGAACATCGTCTCAAATTTGTACCGTAGCCCCGTTTTTGTAGGGTTACGGTAGGTATACTGCAGATACGGTACCTCGCAGAATCTTCTCAAATTTTGCATAAAGGGGCTGTTTTAGGCGCTGATCACGAATATCAACCTTATTTTGCATGCCTCCTTCATTTTGTCACCGAAGTCCGCATTTTCTCCCAATTTGGTACCGTATGCATACCGTATCTCCATGAAAGTGAGGTTACGGTACAAAACGGATAAGATATTCGAGATCAGCGTCCAAAACAACCCCTCTATGCAAAATTTGAGAGGATTCTGTGAGATGCCGTATCGACAGTATACCTACCGTAACTCTACCAAAACGGAGTTACAGTACAAAATGGATACGATATTCGTGTTCAGCACCTCAAATAACCCCCTGGGCGAAGTTTGGGCGAAAATTTCAGTTTTGATATTTTGGGGCAGAACTAGCCGAATAGTGCCGAAAAAATAGGCCAGCGCTCAATCTCTGACGAAGTCACTGGAGGAAGTCTGGAAGGAAATCCCCCAAAATCACGAGGCTCGCAGGGGAGGGATATCCAGAGAGTCTGGCGGTTGTAATTCGCACCAGAGGAGTGGACATCGAGTGATCCCAACGTTTTTTTTTTTGTTTTGTCAGGATGTTGTTGGGAACGTGGGGCAATATTGCGCAATAACGTGAAATCAACCCGCAGTGAACAGATACATACAACCTTGCTGCGTTTCCTCCTTACTACATACTCGTGTTTTCTTACTGTGAATGGAACGTTACTTTAGGCCAGAAATCCCACCCGATTTTCTTCCATTCACTATGAATGTTCTCGATAAGTTTTGAAGTTTCATTGCGTGAGCCTTTAAATGCAAGACTTGACCTGAATTTTTGGCTTCTGGTGATACAGGATGACTTTTAATGTCAAACTAAGCTAGCCTAGTAAAAATCTACATACGCAAAAACAGGTGAAAACCAAACCCGCGGGCATTTCAACGTCTGGCTCAGCGCGCATGGTGTACTTACACCCTCAACGCATTCAACTTCACGCTTTGATTACGGTGAGAAGGTTCACCTGGAGAGCGCAGGATTCATCTTGTTCTGTTACATCGTTTGTTTTCGATTGGTGTCCGAACTCGTTTCGTTAAAGAAAGTTTTTTTCAGGCTTGGGCTAGCATGTTCACAGCATAACCGCTACGGTACTCTGCGTTTTTTTTTCAAAGTAGGGACGTCGTTAACTTTTCTTAAGAAACTCTGTAAGTCTATTTTTCTCTTAGTCATCTTCTATTTGAATCACTCCCAATTTTAGGTATTTACTACGAGATATAATCAAATATAGAATCTAATAGAATACGAAGTATGACGTCCAACACTGATGCTACAAAACAGGAGTGTTCTTCAAACGAACAAACCTCACAGAAGATTAATGAAGGGGCGGATGCCCAGTCAAAACGAGTAATCACTGGTAGAGAAATTGTGTCACAATACCTAAAGGTATTTTGATTCCTGTTGATAAAATAGCTCTTTTTTTCCTTTCCATCTAGTTTTCGCTTTCAGGGTGATGCCGTTGCTTTGATAACCTATCGCAAAATTTGTAATGCTTTGGAAATCTTACCGAACTGGGAGCCGGAGGCCAAAATTCAGTTCCTGGAGCAGTTTCTCAGCGTGAGCGACATATTAGACTATCGATGCGCCGATCTTGTCTCTTGTCTCGCTGTGAGTATCTTTTCTCTTTTTCTCTTCATTTCCTTATATTCGTTCGAATATTTTCTCCACAAGTATGCACCACACTCGAGTGTTGTCGAGATCAAATAACATTCGAGCAGTGTTATGAATATTCGAAAGGATACGATGATGCTGGTGTTTTACCCGCTAGTATTTCAAATTTTCTCCTTACTTTCCCATTCTAGGATTTATGTGCAGTTTTTGGCCCCTGAATTACTTCTTGTGAATAATTGAAAATTGGAATGATTACTTTAAGAATATTATTTGATTCAATCAACACTGATTGAGGGTGGACAGTAGCAGGACAGTGCCGAGTGCTTGAATCTGTATTTTGGACTACCGTAACGGATGATCGTAGCTAAGTGGTTTTTCACCGTACTGCACAGCTTTTGATTTAAAAAGACACTAGATTTCGCTAAGATTGGCTATGAGGGCAACGCAAGGTAGCGACCTCAGCACATGGCGCGGTCACGCAGCCGCACGCCTGATTATCGGTGGCTCTCGCATTGCGCAGCGGTGCTTAACCCAAAAGCTACATTTATAGTTCATCGGAGTCCGATCCGGTCGGATAACGGATGATACGTATCGATCCTCAGATAACGAGGATCAATAAGCATCTTTTGTTATCCGACCGGATCGGACTCCGATTCCCCCACATTATAGCAGCACCGTTCAACTGCTGGGTATCTTTAATTTCTTCTTCGTAGATATTATCAACAAAAATAATAGTTATATGGATTGGAAGTATGGCAAAGATTGATCAACCCTATATACATATTATCGGGCATGTACTCTTTAGCGTTTTGCTTGAAATCGTCTTCCACCTCATTTTTTGGATGTAATTGCAGCGGCTGAGCTGGCAAGCGATTCCTGACCAGATCAAAGATCGGTTCCTGAATATGTTGTGTGACATCGCTATACGACAGGTAAGATGAAGGAGCTGCTGGCAGTTATTTTTGTTTGTCCGGAATGTCTTTTTTAGACTGTTAATATTAAGGTTTGTCACACCGAAGTTATATACACTGCTGCTGTAAATAACTTCGTTCCTGTCGTGAAAGAGGATGGTGCGTGCGTTTCACATTTTGATGTCGAAGCAATTAACTTGACACCATTTTTTGGTACTGCTATTTTCTCTCATTCAGAAGAAAGCGGAAAAGTGAATCTTGCGCTCTCAGTGGAGGAACAGGACAAGATTTACAGTTCAGCCCATCGAATCGTTGCACATATCCTGAGATGCTTCCCAATGTGGGCGTTTTTACTATTTTCTTCCGCTTACTTTGGTACTATTTTGCTGCGAATTCTCTTTTATTATTAGGTTGTCGCGAAAGTTTCCGGCCACTTTCAGCCTTCTCCTTCGAATTAATTTTTCTTCTTCAGTACAATTACGAATTACGCTATATATGTGCCACCATTGTTGACAAGAACTCCTGCGGTAACAGGAGGGTTTGTTGTCAGCAGCTTTCAATGAGTGGTTCTTTTGCAATTCTACCAAACATCGAGCATTGCCTTCTGATGAGAAAGTTCTCGTTTTGGCTGTGGAATCCATGGTCACCGGCATCCGAGCCACCCACATTTCCTCAGGTGATTTACATAAGGGCCTCACTTCTCCTCACTAGTAACCAAGCTGAGGAAGCTAGGGCAATTGTCTGTAAAAAGCTAAAAAGTTGAAGCGCGCACCCAACACACTTGAAGCTGGTGGCGACCAAGACCATGATGAACACATGAGCCATATTTTCTTTCCTCTTCGAAGAAACATAAAAGGAAGGCTATGGTCTCGTGATAGGCCTGAGATTCCTCTACCAGGTCACGAGTATCGCGCCATGAATTCTCTTCAATCTGCTCCAGGAGGCGCTCGTGATTCACTTTACCTCATCGGCCGGATCGTGGTCTGTCTTAAGTTCGAGCCGTCGTCTCTTAACGTGTGGAACCAAATCTTCACCCTAAACTGGAAGGCAGTGGGGAAGCCTACCACATGACATATGTTTTTCGGAGCATCGCTTTCGTTGCTGTTTCTTGAGCTCGCAAAGCTGGAACAGCAAAACATGCTTGTAGTCAATGACAAATTTTCCGGTCATAATCGCATCGGAATGGCAGGACAAATTAGGTATAGCTAGGGTACTGACTGACCTTCATATATGTCTTAAATAGAAAGTTCTGCAACAATACCGAAAAAATTGGCAGTATACGAAAGTGAGTGGCGGGAGACTTTCGCGACAACCTAATATTTTGTAACGCTATGATTGATATGCGCGTTTCTATTCTTAATGAGGTAATTACTATTTTGCAGGTCAAGCAAAGTGCTCCTGAGAGCACTTCGTGTTGGCATTCCACATATAAGCCACGACAGCTATCGTTTCATCGGCTACGTGAGGAATCTCATTCAGTGTCTCGAATATGTGGGCAAGCTCCGGAATGAAGTTTGGGAACTCATCATTGATCAAATGATTGTCTGTGATGTGAGCTACTTTTCTACATTTTCCTGGGGTTATGGGGCTCTCATTTGGGGAGAGTCGCTAATTCAGTTTGAACAGAAAGCGCAGTGTTAGAAGAGACAGCTTCTGTAATGATGAATTGTCGGTGAGCGGAAGTTATGGATGCGGATCCATTTCAGTGTTGACGTCTAGATCTTTGGATTAGCTAAACCTCCATCGTCATTTGGTTTTTTTTCCGAAGAAGTGTTGCAACTCTTTCTTGGAAACTTAACCTGAAAGCTGATAATAACGTAGCGTAACTGATTATATGTATATGTGCAGGTACTGATTGAAAAATGCGTTTCCTTCCAGAACATGCTAACCAAGGCGGAGTGTCGGGATGAGAAGAAATCGATCGGTGACAGCAACATTTTTGTGATGGTAAAATTCTTTTTGTTGTTGAGGAATTTCCATAGTGTTTTGCACTGTTTCCATAATTTCTAACTCAGTCACGCATGGCATATCTTTATTGCAGATGTTTACCTGATCCCAGATTCTTTTGAAAATTTGGCAGGGTTTTCGAATATTTGAAGAATTTATCTGATTCGGGCTAGACTTCTTCAATATTGCTGCTTGTTGACGATTGTACAAGTGTTTCACTCGAACAAAACTGGTGACAATGTATTTTTTCACTGCAAGATTGAATTGCATGAACGCGAGCTACCAGCGCTCTTGAGAACGAGGAGGAAACGATTTCATGGCCTTTACATGCAGTACGAGCCCTCACAATTTCGTATCTACTCTTGAATTTCCAATACCTTAGATTTTGGCCATGTGAACTCATTTGAAATAAGAATTTTAAAGAATGAGATCTCAAATAGGTTGTAGTGTAGCCTAATGTAATCAGATCACTAGAGTAGTGTGATAGATTCTGTATTTATTTCTAACATTAACTTAAATTAACGAATATCCTCGATTTTCGATCATTTGAATGGCAGTTTTGCTTGGTCCAAAATATCTATTTTCGACCATAATGGTCTGTAAGCGTCGGTTCCGCTCAAGTTGAAAACGTTTTCTGGGTAAGCCACTTCGAGAACCATGTTACTACCATTTTTAGGATGAGGATCAACGGAACGAAAGCGAAACAGAAGAAAACGAACGATTAGCAAAGCTGGACGGTGGTTTACGAGATGTGCTTTCTTACATCGCATCTAAGCATAATCTGAACACTGAACCTCTTGGTGGTAAGCTTTCGCAAATATCTACCGGTTGTAGTTCGTCCTATTAACAATAAGGAGAAATGGCTGATGTGATATTAGAGATAGAAAGGAAATGAGAACGTCGGCGGTATTCGCGGAGGCAAGAGAAACACCAGGGAGAATAGAAGCGCTACATTCGCACTGAGTATCCAGTCGGGTCTTAAATAGGGTATACTCTTTGCAGTAGAATCGCATTGAACGTGTGCTCGATCTTCTGTCAATGTTTTTATTCAATAACGTTGACATTCTGTCAGTTATTGTAGTATGTATTAAGATACGACTTGGCTACGTATGAGCAATGAGTCAAGTGCCGAAGAGCTGTTTACCATTTTTCTCTCGCTCCTGGAAAGCCGAATGCTTTTATCTGTTCATGTACGATATACCTCATTCCTGTGGTTGTACCTATGCGAAATTAACGAGGTTTGTCTAAATTTTCTAATTTTCAAAGATGGAATGCCTTATGACGGACAAAAAATCTTTTCAGAAGTATGCGTCTCGGACACTGGATTTCCTGTGGTCAGTTGTCGTACGACCTCAAGTTGCACAGGCTGACATAGCAAAAGCGCACGGAGCTGCAGCGTACTTGGCTGCATTCCTTGCCAGAGCTAAGTATCTCGACGTTAGGTATGAATTTGTTTTTGCCGAGGCAGAGTTGAATGTTTTCTGATCTGTACTTTCTCATTACACTCCTACAAGATAAGGGGTGCCGCAAAAAATTTTGACGAACCAAGACGAGTCTGTAGATATGAGAGCGCACGGGCAATTCTACCGTATATGTATCCATTCACAAATTAAGCAATACCTCTACGCACACAAAAATGAGCTCTGATTCGATTTGGTCTTTGGTTTTTTTTTTGTAGACACGTTTTGAAGGGCCAGATAGTTTTTGTGCCCCATAGAAACGTCAGTTTTTCTATGTGGACGAAACAAAGATCTGAAAAGAAGGTCTTTTTTCGCTACCAAACAAAAAAGGTCACACCAAGCGCGAAAGCACCACGAAGAAAAATTAAGAAACTACGAAGATCAACAAACATCACATACCTAATCGAGTTCTGCATATTTCTCCGTGAAGTTATGATTAAAAAGCAGGTGGACTTTTAGGGTATCAGTGTCATGGATGTCTCGTATCGTAAAGTGGTGCATACAGTACGTGGATAATTGTGGCATTGCCTCAAAACAGGTTATTTTAACTTCCTTTAGCTGACTTATCCGTTTCGTTTGATTGTTTTTTTTTCTTCAGATTATACCGGGTGTAATGCGTCATGGAACGTTTTATGCACTTTGTCAGGCTTTCTTCATTATCTTCTCTTTTCGATACAAAGAGATGGTTCGCGCAGGAGGTGGGATTTGTATCACACATACTGCACTTTCTTCATACTCATGCAATTGTCTTTCAAGATATGGGAGAGGTTTCGCGTTGGGGTTTGGGTCGCATCGTACATTCGCCGCTGGATCCACTAAAGTACGTCAGTGGTCCCGTTGGGCAGTGTTTTGCTGCCATTACCAGGTACGTGTGTTCATAACTGCATTTTGTTCCCTTGGTCAAACTGTGAAACTCAGCGGCTGCCTCGTATGTTTGATCAAGATTACATGTTTGCCATAACAGATCCCTCTAGAAGAGAAGGGGAAGTGTTAGCAAAGCTTGTGACGTTGCTTGGATACGTTAGCTATGGGAACATCAGCCGGCCTTTTCGGACTAGGTTACTGCATTGGATTCTTCACGAACCAATTTATCTCGTTGTTTTACGAATTTAGCCACTGTAAAATTGCACAATGTTGGTTGTTTCCTAGTTTTTGCACGTTTGTTCGAAAAGTTTTGCTATTTGTTGTAGTAATCCATTTTTTGTTTTCTTTGTCCTTTCTTCTAGTACCAGAGCAAAGTTAGAACTATGCTGGAATACCTACTTTTTTCAATTGCTTAAAAAAAGAAACTTTTAAAGCAACTACTTTTGCCCGTGCTTTTGGTTCCTAATGCGGTTGTGTTTTCAGTAGTAATGCTTTCGAAAAGATGACGTTAGTAGTACAGTTTGTATTAGGTGCATAGTTTTTTTCATTCAGATCTTTGCAACTAGTTTATTGCAATCATATCTTGTCTATGGATTCTGGTGCTAAACTGCCATTTGAACCGATGTTTCCGTTTGATAGTTATAAGCTTAAAAGGTGAGACTTTTTAAGTTATTACGTTTTCTGGATGTGAATGAATTTTCACTTATGTTCAGTTCAATTGCGTTAATCTCGCCCCTGCTGCGAAGGTTTTCGCCATTGGCAGAGGACAAAAGTGAGGTGACGTCTGCTTTACGAAGCTCAACTTTAAGTCGCTCTCAGGATGAAGCTATGGATTTTCTGGATGTTGAAGATGAAATTATGGGTGGGTGCATAATGTTTCTATTCTAATTGGAAAGAAAAACAGTTTCGTGACCAGGTGCAATTGAGTATGCACTCCTTTGTGCTAAACGAAATCAATAAATTAAATCATCTAAATAGAACTGTTTTTTACCAAGCACATAAGACGGTAGCACGCTTACCTCTCCGTATTATATCATACCATCTACATATTGACCATGCTTTGGAAATGTCTTCCTATTTAGTGACAGTTACAGGTTCTTACTCTGCTCGAACTCCTGTGATGACACAGTGTGGTACTCAGCCCCCGATGTTCACGATTTATTCGTCTAGTCCAGGCCTTAGGCATTTTGACAATCCTTTTATTATGCGATAATATGTCGATTAAGATTTGAGACTTTTAAAGTCACTCCAGTGCTCATGTAACTTGACCCTAATTTTTCGTTGTATCCCCGGTCCTTCTTAGTTTTATAGTCGTTATGATGGGTACATCAGAGTCCTTCCTAAATCAAGATAAGCTTGGTAGAACTAGAAAATTGTAATATACATAGAAATCGTTCGTTGTCATTGTTTTTTTGTTTGCATTATTCGATATTCTCTACTCATCTTCTCTGTTATCCCATGTTTCATGTTTTGTTTGCGTTGTAGTTATTGCTTGTTGTTGGAAAGTTTATGGTTGATTTGTGAAAGCTGTTCACCATTTGGTTTGTTGAATAAAACAAGTTCCTTTCTTCTTCGATATAGCAGTTCTTTGCGCGAGTCCATTTCCAAGGCTGTTATAACTTCGAAAAAAAGTAACCATGAGAGGCTGAAGGAGGCTAATTGAAGAGATTTCTTTTTGTTAATTTTCGTTTGCAACATCGTTGATGTTTTTGAGATAATTTTGACATCTGGTGCAGTATTGAGACCCTTTTGAAAAAATAATCTGGCAACTCAACCAGTCTGCTCAGTTGGATTTTCTGTTAGAGCTTGAACCGCTAATGTAACCGTCCAGAGAGCATGCTATGAATCTGCGAGTGCATCGGTAATAACCCGAATGCATTTGGGAGCGGCGCGTCTCGAATTCGCCCAGAGCATAGTAATCTTGACTTATACTGACTCGACAGCTTTTATTTGACTTCCTGTAGCTACTTGTCACAACTTGTAGCTGGGCAGCAAATGCTAACACTACAAAGTGAAAGGCTCCTGCTCTTCCACCTTTGTCACTCTTTTGTCGTTTATCGTGGAGGACCCGATTTCCATATTTCCATTTTCCTTTACTCTTCCCACTTTTGACTAGTCTAGACTTTTGACAGACTATGCTCGTTAAAGTTGTTTTTCCAGTTTTAGATGTTTCATCTCCATTTCCTTGACCATCTTGACAAATCCATTTTTGCCAGATTCGTCCGTCTCGAAGCCTCATTTGATTTCCTAGATTTTTTCACACGAACATTGAGACTTCAAATTTTTTAAACCGCTTTATTAGGCAAGCTTTTGGCATTGCAACGTAATTGCCACGCCTATAACAATAACAAACAACAACATAACTATACAACAACGTAACATAACTAACATCATGCACTCTACCTAGCCACTCCTACTCTTTTTCTCGTGCTCCACAAATGGTGTAAGTATGGTAGACTCTTTAGATATCTAGTCTCATTAAAAAGGACGGATTTCAACGTTTCTATAAGCCTATAACAAAATACAATGGAATGATTACAGAACCATTTTCATTGATTCTAATCCTTTATCTTTGCTCTAAATTTCTGGTGATCTTCTTCATATCTCCACCTCTTCGATCACTTTCCCTTCCGAAGGAAATTTGAGGGAACGATGAAGAACCGCAACCTCGAACTATGTTCATTACATTTCTGTTTCATCTTTGCTGTTGACCTACATGTTTCACAATGCTCAGTTTCTCCCCTTCGCAAATTTTCGCGAACTTTTTTTACGATTTACAAGAAATAGCCTAAATTTTGTAGAAAATCCGTAAATAACGAATCTTTTGCTCAGTGCACTAAATTTTTTTTCTCATCCACATGACTACCTATCAGGGTATAAGAACCTTCCACACTTTTGCAGACGTGAAAGTCTTCCAGTTTTCATCCACCAGATGTTATTATGCACATATTAGTTGCTTGCTAACGCTTCAATGAAAAAAAAAATGAAGAAAAAGAAGGCCAGCTCACACTCGGACTTAACATCGTGCACTCTACCTAGCCACTCCTACTCTTTTTCTCGTGCTGCACAAATGGTGGAAGTATGGAAAACTCTTTAGATATCTAGTTTCATTAAAAAGGACGGATTTCAACGTTTCTCTAAACCTATATATTATTATAGATCCACCCTCCACCCTCTTATTAGAAGTATATGAGTGACATCAATCTTAGCCTCCACATAGCCTTCAGGTACTTTAAAAAGTTTCGGATTAGAAATAGCATGCGAAACTTCCCAAACATTGCCACAGTTTGCCGTAAAAGCCATATAAAAACACCGTCTCACTTCAGAACAGTTTCCAAGGCTTGCACATGAGAAGAATCTCTAGAATGCGCTCCTAAGATTAGCCAATAAGCATATTAGCAGCTGAGCTCTGGAATACTCTCAGCAGGATGGTGCACAGCGGGGAAAGCTCCTACTCTTGCCCTGCCTCGCCTTCTCCCCAAAATAAGAGGCCGAAAAACCTAGAGATTCTTTTCATGTTAAAATCAACGATTCCCAGGTGAAGCGGTTATTCTAAGCAGGGCTTTTCCTCCGACCCAGCAGCAGTGTTGGCGTCATGGTCCTGTGCTTGATCATCCACCAACGAAGAACTGAGGCATTGCTGTAGCCAAACAGTGGATACTGCGGATGGATTTTCTCATAGAACCAAGTTAGACTTTACACAGTATCGCTATTTTAGACGCCAGCTGAACTGCTTTCGGGATGGTTTGAGGAGAGTTTATTGAACTCGAACTTAACATTAATTTTGCACCACAGCCTTTTTTTTTGGAATGTCATAGGGGAAAGTCGGCTCGGCATGTGACGGCGCTCCATAATCCGACTGATACTGTATGTGTACTATAGCTCCTCAATCGCACGTTTCGTCGTAAAATCGATGCATATTTGTGATCAGCAAGCAAAATAACCGCTTTTGCAGAGCTTGGTGGCCATCTCGGGAAGATGATTAGCTACAGTTTCTCCAGTACGATTAGCGTAGCTTTACAGAAAGGCTTCAACCGACAGACTCCTTATTCGTTATCAACACACGAAATATGTTCTATCTACAGCTACATGTCTGAAAATGAAGCATACTTCCGGGTTGGTCTAAGGTGGCTGAAAAAGCAAGACTTGCATCGTCGCTAGTGTGTTAGTACATACATGCATTTTCTAAAAAGTGAAAGCTTAACCTCTATACATATTTTGGCACCATGTCTTTATATGGGTTTCCTCACCATCTCCGGAAAAGAATCCTCATTCCCTATCCTTGGGTTGTTTGTTTCTTTGTTAAGGTATGCACAAGTGATGACCATGCAAACACAGTAAGCAGCAGCATTTTCGAGTAGTCGAAAGTCATGTGGATACGGTCAAATGACGCAGCAAAAAATCTCTTAGTTCCTTATGTGACCCACGGTAGTGCTAAGCTGTAGTTGTTCTCTTTAGCGACATAAAACAAGCTAAATTGATATTCTTAAACTGCTGTCAGTCTTCACCTGAACTAAAAAATCAGGAATGAAGGTATATTTGATAAATTGCATATTTTAAAAAAATCTCCATGAATCGTTCTTTCAGGTCACTTCTGTTCATCCTCGACACACCGTTTTCTATCGGAGCATCCGCGTCCCTTGCAAATCTCGAGAGGCAAGAGTTAGGCAACGCTTTCATAAAGACGTCGAAAGTTCAGCGCGTATTCCCAAATTACCACTTTAATATAACACAGTACTATTCGCTCACTTTAAGTCTTCGGAAGCACAAAATGCAGAAGCATACACATGTAG
>KN730019.1:0-15120 GCA_000816745.1 Ancylostoma duodenale | reverse complement strand
GCGACCCGCTAGTTCTGGTCCGTTTTCTAAACCTGATTCATCTAATTTCATCAGTGGTCGACAGTAGAGGTCCGAACTCACATTCTGGTTCCTTAGAGGCACCTCATAATGTATCACACCTTCGTAGTCCCAAAGGAGTAGTGTTCAACCGAGACAATGCTAGACCGCATACATCTTTAGCGACTCGGCAAAAATTATTGGAGCTTGGTTGGGAATTGTTGTAGCATCCACTGTATAGCCCTGATCTTGCGCCATCTGAATACTACTTATTTCGATCGTTGCAGAAATGCTTGAATGGGAAAACCTCTACCGAAGATGAGGATATCAAATCTTATGTAGCCCAGTTTTTTGCTGAGAAAGACCAGAGGTTCTACAAGAGAGGAATTGTGAAATTACCAGAAAGATGGCAAAAGGTAGTGGAACAAAATAGAAAATATGTCATTGTTTAATGTTCTTTCATTATGAGAAAATAAAAGTTTTTTTGGAAGGCCCGAAAATCCCAATTACTTTCCGAACAACCCAATGTAATTTTTTTTGGCTTGTTCGAAAAGTCAGTTGCAACCTATGCGTCAAATTTTACTTCTTGGCAAGTTTTTGTTCCATCCTAGTTGAGCGTATTGATATATCTTAATAATAATTGGCCGAGGTCGGATATTTTGTCAGTTGTCCAGCTGTCGCATTCAATTGAAGTGCACTTCTTTAGTGCAGATTCCTCTTTGATATTCCAATTTTAACTGAATACAGTGCTCAATTTTTTTTTCATCTGGTCTTAGCCGTTAGCTCTCTTATTGTCGCTTCCGTCCTTGTACAATGATTTTGTGCAACATTGTGACGATGCTCGCCTTTAGTTCCCGTTTTTTTTTTTTTTTAAAATTTCCTCTATCATATGCTATCTCCGTTTTGAAATCGTCCATCTAATTGTAAGTACGATGAAAAGCCGGTGTTGTTTTGACATTTTTTCTTTTTTTCATCCTGGTTTCTGGTCACTGTTTTGATACTACTTACTCGAATGCCACGCATCGTTGTTGTACATCCGGTCAAGTCCTTCGAATTTCATTGAAGCTGTGCAAGCGTGGCTATGGTGTCACCTACGTGTATACAGCTTTCACGAGTGTGGATTTGAAACGGCATGCTGATGTTTAAAATTTTAATAATTTACAAGGGTACAAGAATTTAAAAAAGTCTGTGCAGGTCAACGATAAGGTTTGCATGGTAATGACCGGCCTACATTACCACCCAAACACCATGACCGTATTTTTTCATCCTTCAGAATTAAGAGTGTATTTTCTTTGGAGATTCGAAAAGCTTGTTAACGTTACTATAAGTGCTGTGGAACACCGCTAATTTCAATCAATTCTCTGTAACATACCGAACGTCATTCACTTACGCCTTCAATTATAAATTGAAGAAAAGCCTGGAATGAGCTGTCGATTTTGATACCAGTGGCGGACGCAGGAGCGGCGGGGGAGGGGGGGGACGAGGGGAGGGGGACGCTCCCCCCCCCGGAAAGGGTCGCCAGATCTTTGAAATTACTTTGCAATAAAAATAAAAATTTTGCTTTAGTTTGTTTTTAATTGTTTATTTCTACTATTGTTTTTGATATAATTTTTATTAACCATTTATCATTACAATCAATATTTTTATTAATTTTATTTTCCGTCTGGGTTCGCAAAATGGCAGAGTTTCTAATTATTAAATTCATAAGGGCTTGGCACTTTGTTCAACCTGCTCCATTTCTGATCGGATTTTTACTTTTTTCTCTCACGCTGCTACATCTCCCCCGCAGGTGTCACTGGTGGATGTGTTTAGTAAATAAATTCGTTCTTCGGTCACTTCACTTCTACACCCTGTATGTTGTTAGAAGAGTTTTCGCACAACTCTATCATTCAATTACTCTCTTTTTTTGCTTCTTTTGTTATAATCTTGTGGAGGATCATTTCCTGTAATGGATTGCAGGTGACATCTTTTAAAACTACATTAATGTAGAGTTTAGCGCTAGTAACTGCCAGAGTGCGAGCAGCTACTCCCCTGTTTCCATTAATATTCGTTTTCTTATGGTTGGAGTTGTGCACTTTTTGTAATCGTGTTTCTACCCTCCCAAACATCTCCGCATCTCATATATCATTCTCTGCGCACGCACTCCAGAACACGCCCCCTCCCGGTCTAGTTGGTGCGCCACCTATGGCTGCATCAGCAGCTCCTCGTCCTTAACTTCTGAGACCTTTACCCTACCAATAGTGATTCATTTGGTGGAAGTGATCTTATTTGACTGCTATTTGAGGATGCGTTAATACTTCTTGTTTGACATAGTATGTCGGATGGGTTCTCGAACCCGTGTTCGGAAAGAAGTAACGCATTCGCTGATCAGCAACTGAATGAGCAGGGCAAGAGTCTCTGCGTGGGAAGAGGAACTGGGAAACGTTTCGCCAGACGTGCCAAAAGATGGGCCGAACTACAGCAGAGGAGATACAATCAGCGCCTCGTCGCCATACGCACTGGACTTCTCGATTCCTCGGAACCGCGATCGTGTTTGTATAGCTCTTTCGACCTGAAGAACGCTGCAGTTCGGGTCGTGAAAACGGATGATGCTGTGGAGTCTAGTCCTAGTTTGGAGAACGTGCGTCAATCGATTTCTTGCTGGATTTCACGGCCCTGTTGTCGGGATCTTTCTGCTCACTGCTCGATTTCGTCCTTCGAGACTTCAGTGTTGGTGAGCGCGGCCTCTATCAAGTATGCTACACATAAGAATTTCTCCGTCTGCCAAGTGGCTTCCGATTCCACTCACTCTACCGCGTCGAGTTCAAGGCCTTCAAAGCATGCCAGGAACCATTGCACGGCAGCGTCGAACACTGACCTCACTGATCTACTCTCCCTTATCACGACTGATTTATCTGTTACTTCTACACCCACCGCTTCCACTACTACTTTACACCATTCGACTCCTCATCTCGGTGGATTCTGTTTTCGTTTGCCACTGAGCTCTTACTTGGGAGGATTGGATGAGAATCTTGGTAAGTTGCACTGCTTTGATTTGTACTGTTTTTTTTTATGAAGGTACACCAGTTTTAAGTTAACCGAAAGGTTTCTGCTGCGTTGCTCAGTGTTATTTTTTTTTGGAATTTTCAGATGAGGGGTGTATTTTGTTTTTTTTTTTCAATTCGAAAATTTCACCAGCTCGTAGTTCTTAACACAGTTGTCGTATAAGAGATTATAACAATGACATGACAGTGTTATGTTTGAGGACATTTTCTTTCTTTATTGTTTTGTTTCTTTCAATTCTATCATCCTTGATTCGCCATGGTGCTCTCGATCTCTAGGTATAATTAGGACCAAAGAGTATGGAACGTAATTAGATGTATTCAAGTTCGATTCTTCGATTTCGACCAAGTGCAAAATTCAAATATTCAAGAAAAAAAAAGAGAACCTCACAACTCTGGGCGAAAGAAAAAAGAACGCTTGTAGCGCTTTTTCTCTTTTCTGCATTGTAAGTCCGATTCGGTTCCTAATGGTCTTTCAAATTAACTAAATTTATTCGTTTTCAGTCCGATCCTATGTATAGTTTTTTGACTTTTTACGTGCAACAAGTGAAGTGCTTCCCCTGTTCGCAGTTTTTCTCTCAATTTTGCCAATTTCACCGATCTGGAATAGTTGTGCAATCTGTGTTATTGTATGTCGGTGGTTACATATATGCGACTCTTTTCGATTCAGTTATGTCGCTTTCCAAGTGGATCAAAGTGCTTTCCGCCAGACACCACTCTGGCGACGGCAGATATGAAAAAATTTTCATGTTTTTGTCAAACTGTTTCTTATTTGTATAAATTGGTATTAGAAGCATTTGAAGCTCTCATTCCAGTTTCAGATCTTCGCTTGATTGACTCTTTGTTGCTACTACAATCTTACCTGACGAACTTCTCAATCTTACCCGACCAACTTTTCAAACAAACGCATAAATATAGAACATTTGTTTCACGCTGGCTGAAGAATTTAATCGAACGAATCGTAGTCCCGTGTTTCTTTTTCTTTTAAGTTAATTTTATTTACCCAACTCCTCTAAGTAACATCCTTGTGGTGTGATTGTTAATTGACACAATGTGACAACTGTGTTTTATTGTTTTTCTAGTGGAAAAATTGGATCTGTCATTGGTATAGTACTCGTAATTTTTCATTGAGGTGATAAGTTTTTAATCAGTGTTGATGGTCCAAAATCATGGAAAGTACTCACGCCAGTTTTCCTTCTGCTCTAACATTTTTTGTTTGTTGTAAGCGACGATGTAGGCCTAGTTCGGCGTTTAGTAGCGTCAACGACCGGTCTGCGTCTTCTGAACATTCGTCTTCAAGCAAACAGGGATTTTCATTCCTAGTGGACCTGTTTCCTTTTTTATGTCAATAAAACATCTGGGGATTCCGCAATGTGTTCGCACTCTTATGCGGGTCACTCTTGCGCTTACGCGACCCCGATCTGGTTGGAGCGAACCGTGACTAAAGAATGCAATTTGGCTAGGATTTCATTATTTTTCCCTTCGCTATGTTTCCCCGCGTTTGTTTTTGTGTCCTCGGGTAGCTACAAGACACAAATTGAAAATTGAGGGGGTTTGGTGGAAGCACCACTGAATATGAAGTAAAGCTACACTGTCGAACCCTTTCAGGTGACTCTGGTGCTGCTATCAAATGCAATATTATACGTTTATGATATGCTTAACTTGAGTGAGCAGGCAGGCACCGACTGATTTTGATCAAGTACATCCAGTAGTAATGAATACCAGTAGGGCCTTCTCCTTAGAGAAAACCAGTACATAATTTTGCAACCGTTGTGAGGCGTTGCATTCCTTATGTCTTAGCAGACACATGACAAAAACATCAGGGGCATATGTTAAACAAGAGCAGTGAGTTAAGAAAAACCTTTTGTTCGGTGCATTCTGAATTATAACATTCTGCGGCCTCAAACTGCTCATAGATTCCGTTAATTACTTCTACGTCACATAGTTTCCTTCTCAGAAACAAATGCACACAAATTTGTTGGCATATCCGAACTCACGCAATACTATGTGAACGAATACCATCGTGACTATCCTCAGCTAACTTTCTGTGTTTGTTACAACTTTAGGTGATGCTTTACGTTTTGTAGTGTGACTCCTGAAGCTAATGGTTTATTAGTCATTTGAATGTATAAATAAGTTAAGTTATGAAAATGTAACTGGTGCAATTGTGGATCAGTAGAAGTTATGATGAATTACAAATTTACTGTTTTCGTTTACATTTACACACATTTTCATTTACATACATTTTCAGTTAACACTGCTCCACCACCTGAACGAGAATGGGTGATGATTCGACATGCGGATCCAGATCGACCTATAGGTAACCTTTTCAGCTATTAACATTTTCGTTTCCTTTACCGTTCTCTTTACTACTAGGCTTTTCCACTGAAAGCATGACTTTTTAGTATTGTTGGTTTATTTATGCGCGTGTGTGTATGTGCCTAGGAAATGTCATATCGGTAAGTTGCGCACTCTGTCGGGAGCCGGTTTGTGTGGACAGCTAGCTGCTATACGTAAGAGAAGCGATTCACGATTGCGAGCAACATGACAAAGCAAGCGCGTCCAATCTTGGAGCAGATTGTCCAGATTGTTAATAGGGAGTCTGCCACAAGGATTACATAATAGCGGTTGACATCTTACGATTGTCCTTCATTTAAGAATAGAAGGATCTTGGTTGGTCTTTTCATCCTTCTTCTCGAAGGTTGATGAAGCCATTTTTGTGACAAACATAGAGCTCGAAGAAAAGATAGAGAAAGCAGTAATTTGTTACGAGTAGTGTTGAGGTCCAAAGTAACAGTCGACCATACGGTTCTATTGATGGTTGTCCAGGCTCATGGGAAATGAATATATTCTAGTAGATGGAAAGTCACGTCGAACGTATGTGAAGCGTGGAAGCAGCGTAGCTTCACATGCGTTTGACTTGATTTTCCATCTCGTACAATATTTTCAATTAAACCGAGGAGTAAAAAAAAACTTAGAGGCTATTTTATTTCATGTGTGAAAACCAATGCATTTTGCAGATCATAGGTTTCGCACAATCATTATGTGCCTTTGTGATTGTGTTGTGTTTGATACTGCTCTTTCTTCCAGCTACTTTCACCGTCTTATGCTACAATGTCCTGTGCGATAAATATGCTACCGTGAACCAGTATTCATATTGTCCGTCTTGGGCGCTCAACTGGGAGTACCGGAAGATGTCCATTATGAAGGAAATTCGTAATTATGAGGCCGACATAATCACATTGCAGGTATGTGTTAAGTTTTGTTTCGTGCAACACGTTTCTATCGTTAAAATATGTAGCATCAAACGGCATTTTTCAATTTTTTTGCTGCCTCAATCTGAATTCTTAGCTTCTCTGTGGTCATCCAGTTTTTTTAAAGTTAACTTTACCACTTTGATGGTTCATGTGTTTTCATCTTATTTTCGACGACGTTTCTCACCAGGGAATGAAGGACAAAACTCATTCGCTTCCGATGTTGCAGGAAGTTGAGACTGAGCAATTTCGCTTATTATTTCAACCAGAGCTGAAGGCGCTGGGTTATACTGGCATTTTCTCACCAAAATCTCGCGCGAAAACGATGAATGAGGAAGATCGGAAATACGTGGATGGATGTGCAATTTTTTGGAAGTCAGAGAAGTTAGTACATGATTGTTCGCTTCATCGGTGTATGGTGTTTCATAGCATTCATTCATGTACAGTAATATTTTCTTCCTGGGAGTTCATATTTCTCCGCATTTGACTTTCTTCGATGCTCCTCAAGATCGTCACTGTCATATTTGCTTTTGTTCAGGTTCGAAATGGAACGGGAACATCTGATTGAATTCACACAAGTTGTTGTAAAGAAGGCTTCCACATCTGAGCACATGCTTAACCGCGTTATGCCTCGAGATAACATAGCTCTTTGTGCGGTCCTGCGCATTAAGGAAAACGTCTACAACAATCGTGAGTTTTCATTCTTCAAGCAGGTTTCTCTGCTGCAAGGTACTCAAATGAGAGGTTATTTTAGGACGGATGACGATGGCTGCAGCGGACAACGTAGTTGGTTCACCGCTTGTCGTTTGCACCGCCCACATCCATTGGGATCCAGAACTGTGTGATGTTAAACTGGTTCAAACAATGATGCTTGCGCATGAGCTATATAGGCTTCTTGAGGAGGTTTGCAACAGGTGCACGTGGCAAGCAGCATGGGCTTTTATTTTTATTTTGCTTCAGGTGGCTGAACAATTCCGAATAACTCCACAACAAACACCTGTCCTCATATGTGGCGATCTGAATTCACTACCGGATTCAGGTAAAGTAGATTATAGTAGTATTGTGTTTTTATGAGTTTGAGAAGTTGAGGCTGTTGATCAGCTTTAACGGACGTAGTTGTTTCTGGCAGGTTGATTCGAACAACCGTAGTGTGACTTTGTTGTAGTGGACCTCTTGTCTAATCTGTAGCCTAGCCGTTATGACTGTTTGGATGCGACAAATGTGCTGCAGTTCCTTTTTACTGCTTGACATGCCGTGCTTAGGAAGAGTTGTAGGATCTTTATTGATCTGTTACTCACCGGATTTTCATGCACGAGTCTTTTTCTGACTGTTAGCTTAGAGAGAAGTCAGTATACATAGCTGCTCCTTAAATAGTGTCGATGAAAGCAGAGGTGAACGATCCTTTGTCGTGCCTCGGAAAGAACGGTAACTACCAAGGTGTGACTTCCCTCCTGTAGTTTGCATCGAAAACTGACTAAGAGGCGACAGGAGCCTCACTGCGTATGCGATTGTGAGAAATGTGAATGCTATACGTAGCACATTCGAAAACTGGTCTCGATATATCCGAATATCGAATAATCGGGTCCCTCAAAACCATTCGAACGAATGAACAATTTGTGCTGGGAATTCCTAAGGTTTTCAATTCGAACACCCGAATGTCGCGGTTTTCGAATAGTCAAGTGTAGCGTTGGTTAAAATGTCCTACCTGACTACTAAAGGCTATAATTTCCTTCAGGTGTAAATTTTCTGCTGTAGCGAGAAATTTATTAAGAAATTCAAGCACTTCTATGCTGTGGTGCTGATATGCTTGCTTCATTTAGGAGGCATGAAAAGTCTAAAAATGCACAGCCAGCGCGATTTCTTTTTTCTCTGCTTTAAGTGTCAACAAATGCTTCATTTCTCCTTCGCTGGTCATTGGATTGCACTTTAAATGAACAATTTATACTGTAGCGCACCTATCCAACGCTGCGACTCACTCACATCGCGGATATCTGCGTTATGGCGAAGGCAACGACACCGAAACGTTAGTCGGAATGAAGAACTGTAAAAACATGGCTGATTGTTCAGTTAACTTCTACTCAACTGAACACTTTTATTTATTTATTTTTCAATTGAAGAAGGCGGCGTAGTGCTCCAACACTCTGCCAGGTAGCTGTCATTTTGAATAATTATTAGGTTGGTAATAAGTTCGTGCGGTATTTTAACCTCGTCTTTCACTGGGATTTGATCATCGTTCGACTGCGTGTCATGAGCCATTTTGTAGCTCTCGATTTACTTTTTTCCAGTTATATGATGGCTTTCCTCCATTCCCGCTATTCCTTGTTTTCTATCGCATGATGTGCGGTCCTCTTATTGGAGGAGAGCAAACACCTCCGACACCTACTGTTCGAATTCAGTCCTGGATCAAATGCAGCTCAATATGTTAGGGATACCAACGAAGTCTAAGGAGAAACCTGAAAAGTAGCACCGAACATGATGTGCGCTCCAAAGAGGTCAATATTGGCCTGGAAGACATGAATCGTTCTGAACGTGCTGTTTACGGAACAGTGAGAGATTGTCCGCTAGAGTTTGCTCTAGATTTAAAGAAGAATCACTACTGATGGTAATTCCTAGCAACAGCTAAGTTTATCTGACCCACTTCCTGAAACATGTGAGCGCGCTACAACTCTGGGAGTATTTCGCCGAAACCATAATCGAGGTGTTGGAATGAAGCGCAGTTCTGCTCACGCCATCTCTGTGGGCTTGAGGCAGTTGCTGACAGTTATTTTGTCCACTCTCCTAGTCATTTTATAGAGTTCCATTGAGGAGTTGGAGTCCACTTCACAAATTGAGTCGTCTCAAATAGTATGGCCTTTCACGGAGACTGAACTGAGGGGCTACTCTGCTCTTATTAGCATGAGCAGAGGAGGAAATGGGCTATATAAATCACTTGTTGTGGTTGAAGTTATTTGCGAAAAAACAGTGGTTTTGGTGACCATGAAAAACGGCACGGACTTGTTGCCCAACCCATTATGTTGTTGGTTCTTGCCCATTCATCTCTCATTAGTAGCATTTCTGAGAAATGTATATTGTAATTTGATAAATGAGCGTGGCATTCAAGAATGGAAGCATGAATGAGAAGGCTTGAATAAAAAAGATAGTCGAGCTAATAGACGTCTCCTCAGTGGCAATTCTTTTGCTTTCTTATGGTTTCTGTTACAGTTTTACTCATGAGATTGAAGTTAAATGTTATGCTCGGGTCCAGGAATAGAAAAGCTTGCCATTTTGCCGATATCACATGTTTGTTCCATTGTAGTCGTAGACAATATTTTCCGCTTCCATTTGCTATCACCTGCAGCATTGCTGCGTAACAGGATGTTAAAACGCGTAAACTGAAATATTTACGAGTTCTGCCGTAAACACTCTTTATTTGTATGGACGGGAAACTTTCATATCTGTGTGAAAAAGTTGATGAATGGGAGTTCCTTACACACGAGGGGTAAAAACATACATACGTTTTCGCCGTGCTTTTTAAACCTCGTCCTATGCTACATTTTTTCAATGAAGGAGATGGAGCAAATATGCTAGGAACCATCTGCGAGGTCAAAGTGGGAATATTGGGTTGGGGAATAAGTTCGTTCGGTTTCTTTTCAACTTGTTTTTTCTGGATGATTTGGACTTATCTTGATTAGCCTCCATAACACATTTTGTAGCTCTTGGCTTGCTCTTTGCAATCATTACAACCTCCTTCCTCAATTTCCGCTTTGCCTTGGTCTCTACCGCATGAATTGGGACCACCCAAGTCGACAAAATTGAACCTCACCGCAACCGACTACCGTTCCATTTCAATATTGGATTAAATGTGGCTCAATTGGCTAGGGATGTCAATGGCGTTCGGAGAGGAATCTCTAGTGCTGGAAGGATAGCGTAGAACTGGTAAACCTACTTCAGACAGGGCTAGTATGGTTTCAAAGTTGATTCTTGTTCTGGACGCCCAGTTTGTAGAAAATAAAGGCGATTATCGCTTGATTATCGATTGCTTTAGATGTAAGGAAAAAATCACTACTGATGCTAACTCTCAACAATGTATGAGTTCAGCTAACACATTCCGTGCAAAACCCCGAAATGCTCGATAAGTGGTGATCGTCCACATTGGGTATGCTCGACTGCTCTGTACAAATTTCACCAAAATAACTATAAAGAAACCTGAGTGCAGAGGATTTTCACTACTACCGACTCTACACGTTTAGTGCAGTCATACACAGCTTATTTTGTTCAGTTTCCTATTGATCTCATAAACTTTATCCAAGAGTTGCGGTTGCGGGCTACAAATTGAGTCATCTCAAACAAAGAAGTTTTCCGTAGTTTTGGAGCTGACAGGCTGCCCTGCGCCTGGCAGCATTAATAGAGAAGGGAAGGTGCTATGCAATCCATTTAGTGGGGTTCACAGTGTTGGTGGAAGTTAGTGGTTTCTATGCCCATGAAAAACCGAACGAACTTATTCCCCAACCCAATATTTCTTTGTTCTATTCTCTTTATTACCTTCCCGATTAGTCCAGAAACTTAAGGCGTCCCACTTATTTCTCGTCTTCTCATATCGTGTAACATAGAATATATGTGCTAACCTTGTAACATTGGTTCATATTATCAAACATCTTACGTAGGTGGTCCCTGTAGCACCAATTTCTGGTTTTTGCCTGCATATGTTTGAGTTTCACATTTTAAAAAAATGCAGATTGGGTCAGCTGGCATTTCTTTCAATTTTCATATATTTTCTCTATATGAAAAATTGTCTTAAATCTGCATTTTTCTCAAAATATGACTTCTCCTTTTCCATCTGACTCCCACAATCTGGTTTTTCATAAACTGTTCAATTCCTGCCATTACTTGTAAGTGTCTTTAATTCCCATCCTATGCAATCATTCCGCGTTTAATTTCTACTTCTACGTGTTCCACGAAGCTTGCTGATGAAAGACGAAATGAGCGTTGCTATTGCAGTATGTATCTAGTTTGCCAGTTCCATTAAGGATAACAATAGCAGGAACTGGCATAAACAGGCGCTCATGGACACCCTCCTGTTCATGGGTCTGGGTACCGTTCTGAACTTTTACTACCTGGCATCTAGAAATACCTTTTTTGAATGTGTTGAATTTGGATGTCCTCAAAAAGTTGCAGCCAGCTGAACGGCGATGCATTTGGTATATAGATCCTCCACGTATTGTTCCCGGCAATTGCTGAGCAATGCCTTTCGCTGTTCCTTCTTATCTTATTTTCCGCTTTCCCACCACGCGCTTAGTCAGCCAATTACCCCCTGTAAAATCTTAGGCTGCGGGTACACTTCTCGAGTAGCACAGCACCTAGCATCGCCGTCACCTTTGCGTCTTCATTTTTGATACGTATCGATTGCGGACGGTCAGTCGCCAGTTTCAGACTGCCCACAATCGATACGTATTAAAAATGAAGTTGCCACGGCGACGACAATGCTGGGTGCTATGCTCTACGAGAGGTATACGCGCAGCTTTAGTGACGCAAAACTTTCCTTTGCTTTTTGTTAAAGTGAGAATCCCACGACTGGATTAACAACAGTTTTTTTTGTTGTGGAGAAATTTCTTGCACAGTTTTTGCAACTTACACAGTTTTTGTCATGTATCATTCAATACTTCAGGCTTCAGAGAACCTTCGTTGTCCTTGACTTGTACTTTGTCGCGAACATCCGAATTTCTCATCTCTTGGCAGTTTTCAGCACCACACACGGGCTGAGCATTAACGAAAGGACGAATTCAAGCACAAATTCGGGGGTAAAAACTTCATGGTGTGGACTTGGATTTTCTGCATCAAGTTTTAGTTAACCAAAGCAAGGAATCGACACCTTGTTGTCACACTTTCCATGCACTTACTCAGTTTGCACACGTAAAATCATAGTTTCTGGCTAAAATTATTTCTTTAAATTACAATGTGTATGTATGCTTTAAAGAGCAGTAGTTCTCGCACCAGTTGTTGCGAGAACTTGATTGGTCAAGTTTTTGCGAAGCCTATCCAGGCGCGCATCGCTATTATAATCACGAAGCCCTCCGAATGCGAGTTCTCATTCATTCTTAGGGACTGAGAAGAACTCTAAATCGTGTTCCGTAACCACACTAAGAATAGGATGTCTACCTGATCGCGCTGTCATTCTGTGCGCATGCGGCGGTCTGGAAGATTGGAAGAGAAAATTGGAGTTTTGACTTAAGCTAATTTTTTTGCTGACAATGAGCACAAACAGGGAGTAGTCTTCCATTGTTGTTTTTACTTTGTCAATTACAAGTAATTCACTGGAGTGGTGACGTTCTGTTCCGAATACGGGACAGCTCATTTGACATAGTGATATGGAGCAGGCTGCAGCATAATTAATAAACGGTCTTTAGGAAGGTTCTAGGCTTGTGCTCATCCAGAATGGCCATGGTTCTATGGCAAGATGTGGTATATCTGCCTACTTCCATAACTACTTGCAGCTTTTTGGGTAAAGCGAGTCAATCATGCAAAATATTTGATTTTCTATACAGAAAACTCGTCAACCTCAAGAAAGCGGGGAGGCGGTAACCTTTCCGGAAACATTCATGGATATTGATGATAAATCTATAAATAAGGGTTATCGCCGTCTGTTTTATAGTCGTTGAAAACTGCTGGGAAAGGCTGACAGAGTTCGCTCGGGCAAGAGTAAGTGGGGTAGCTGGTGTTAACTGTGTTCCTGACAACTTTCACAGTTTATTCGGATTTATTGATTTGTTGATCTACTCAGTCAGTTGTGAAGATTAGCTGAAGGTTGAACATATTAGTCTGCAGCTATTGACAACTCTTTTATAGTGGTTTATGGGTCTGTGTAGTTTTTTTATTGTAATTTTATAGCCAATCTTTGATCGACCACCAATTTTTTTGCCTCTGCTATCCTTACGCGAGCGAGTTTGTCTGGCCATCCATGAGCTAGCAAGGCAGCTTAGACAAGCTCTCCAGCAAGCGGCTACTCTTTTTTTATTTCAACTCCGGCATTATTATAATTTCCGACGGGTAGAGTCTAACGTACGATGTTTGAGTATTATACCTGGGTTTTAAGACGTGACAGTCAAAGAAATCCCCTTAACCACATTTCTTACTTACTTTACTCACAAGAGTTGTTTCAGGAGTGTTCGAGTTCCTCTCACGTGGCCAAATAGCAAGGAATCATCCGGATTTGAAAGGATTCCGTGAAGATACCTGTCTGGAGCGGTTTTCTTCTGGTGCTCGTGATCCTTCCAACTACACTCACTCGCTACGTCTCGACTCCGCCGTAGAAATGTGCAATATACCGTTCACAAATTACACGTCAGTGCTGGCTTACTACAGTTTGAGAGGTCAAGCTCCTCTATATTGTCCAGTATTCTTCACGGAGTTGTTCAGGCTGGATTTCAAGGGAATGATCGACTATATCTTCTCGACGCCGCAATCGCTCGCTAGGCTCGGTTTCCTGGGCGCTTTCGACTCGAACTGGGTGGCTCAGAACAAGATCATTGGTAAGTTCTATCCCGCTGTTGAAATGGACATTCACGATCGTGAGAATTTTTAGGGTTCCCGCATCCGCACGTCCCATCCGACCACATTCCAATTATGGCGCAGTACGCGGTGATACCGACGAGCCACCAGCGCGCACCGCCGCCGCCCCACGCTCTGGCCGGCGGCTTTCCTCGATAGGGGTGGGAGCAGGACGTGGTCCGTGGTCGTCCGTGACTGGCTCGCCGAATATCATTCTCTGTCGGGTGTTGGTAGTTTGATAGTTGATCAGGGTGGTGCATTATTCTGTGTGTTTCCAAGCGCGTTCCAGTCTCCTCACGTTGTGTCCAAGTAGAAGAGTAGCTAGGATTATTCTAAGTGTGATTGATTACCGTCCTTTCAGAGTGTTCACATCTAGTTTCGCATGACTGTGTACATGTTTCGTGTGTGTGTTGGCGTCATATTCATAGTGTATCCGTGTCCGTGTGTGTGTGTTGTGTGTGTTGTGTTTGCAATCCGTGAGTCTTGCAGAATCTCTGTCAGTTTTAGCTTAATTCATCCTGTGATCATGCGTCGGTTGATGCAGCATTGACCTAAGCCGGATCTCAGTCCAAGTGCTGTACAGGCTGCATCGTGCATGCGTCGCGTTTTTGCTTTCGTTCGTTCGTACGTTGTACATTACCACAGCTCTTCGTGTTTAACCGTTTGTTTTTGCGATATGTCTTCAACTTGTACTTGTCAGTGGCGGTTATGGGTAACACCGCAGCACCTCTATCTTTGTACTACTTCGCTCCCTTTGCACTCGCCCCTTACGGTATTCGGTCCCCCTCCGCCCCTAATTTGACTCTAGTTCTCCGTACGTAACCTGGGTGTTCTGTTCTCACTTGCATTTTGTTCGGATCAGGCCGAGACCCGTTGCCTCGCCGCCTCATCCTCATCTCCGCATACGCCCCACCTCGGTCCCAGCTCTCTCGCGTTCAATCCCGTCACTCGTAAATTATTTGCCCAATTATTGCGATGCGATTGATGTTTAATTTAATTGTTTGTTTCTCCACCTTTCTGAAAATGAGACTCATATCCCGCCAAGCAGAGGTTAATATTTGATATGTTACAGCCTCCTTCTATTTCGAACTTTGTGGTTACGGTCACTCTTGTTTGATTTTAATTCAATTCTCTATTTTCTTTTATGTGCCGTTATGTGAAGCGGTCATAAACGAAAAGTAAAAATTTGAAGTTGATTTGGTGGTAATGCATTCTTAATCGATGTCGCCTTCTGGACCTATGTGTTTGCACAGAGCACATTTTCTAGCGGAAGTGGAAAGCTTCGAGGAGGAATAGACTGGCTT
>KN730018.1:0-11126 GCA_000816745.1 Ancylostoma duodenale | reverse complement strand
CTCATTCCGTCAGTGTGTGCATTCTCAACTCACTGAGTATCAGCGTGAACAACCGGTAAAGGAAGGCAGAAGAAAGGAAAACGCATCCCTCTGATCCGGTCAGGTAACGTCTGTGGAGTGTTCGCCAGCAGGTCAGAGGCAGCATTCCTGAACCAAGGTCTTGTGGAGAAAGGTCTTGTGGCGCTTTCACTTTGGACACCAGAATTTACTGCAGTCTTGTCACGGTTGAGCACTTGAGCATTTACTCAATCGTCCCTCACCCAGCGGTTCACCTAAAGGTCAATCAGCCTCTCACTTCATTCATGAGCTCATATGAAAAAGGTTTGATGCATTCTCCTGAGATTCTCAGGATTTTGTAGTGCCACCGCTGGCCACTTCTTACGATGAAAATCGCATTTTGATTTCTGGTGTTAGCGTCTTTGTCTTCCATTCTTGGGAAAATGACTGTTTACCTACCTTACAACCTTGAGTTTCATCAGATATCCATCCTTTCACTGGCGTGAAATGTACGGTAACATTTAAACGTGGTTTGAAGCTTAGTTCAACATTTATCGGCGCTGATACTGAAATTTTTTGATTTTTTTTCCAACGATCATAACAAGAGATACTAGGACTCGTTTTATCCCACCCTCTAGAGGTTTTTAAAAAAAGGCATATCAGTGCGATATTTTCTTGAAGTAGCAGCTTCTTCTTCAAAAAACCACGGCATTTCATCATGATCAGTGAGACGAAGCGTCTACGAACACTCATCTCTCACACGCGAAGGTCAGGTTGTTTTGCCTTCTTAAATATGGGAAAAATGGTGAAACGTCTTTTGAAAGATGCCCTAACTCAACCTAATGCCTTGATCATCTCTGGTCATAGAGGAACGCTTCTTCCTGAGAAGACCGGGGACATACCTATCTAAACAAAGTTTCACCAGGGGTATTACGCGCGCGGGTGGTAAGTGTCCGATAATCGTAACAAAGCAAGTAAGGCTCGCTCTAAGGCTGCCGCTATACTCCTCGAGGAGTATAGCGGTTTCGGTCGCCGCTGTTGTTGACAGCAGCGACCGACCGTCGCCGCTGTCGTCGACAACGGCGACCGACCGTCGACGCTGTCGGCGACACGCCGTCCTCGATCCCGACCGACGACAGCTACGACGACCGTGGCGACAAAGGTAGGTTTTGCATTTGTAAATCGTGTTCAATGTAGCTGCACTGTTGTTTTGTATTTGTGAGTCCATTTTCGTCTCTTAACTATGTGATGTGTTGTTCCCTAGTGGTAATGGGTCCGATTTCTGCCCTCTTTTTTATTGCTCATTTTTCTCCACATCTTCGTTTTTCACGTGTCTTCTATTCCATGCAGGGCCCACAATCGACAAAAAAGCAGTCGGCTGGATCACACCACATGTGAAAAATAGATGAATGGAGCAGATGTTCCCTAATAAAGAATATAGCCGTGGATTAGTGGGATTATGATTTTATCAATGATTTTCCAAGCTCGCTTCCATTTTTTAACCATTACTTTTGATTTTTATTGTTGTTTACTCTTGAATTTATTTCTTGAGGAAAACCCGAACATGTTAAACCAAAACTCACTGCGGGCTCCGAAAATAAATAACAAAACCACATTTCCGCTAACTAACATCCTTCCACGAGAACATCTGAATTCCATTCATCCAATTTCAAAACGTACAGGCAGCGTCAATCACGATCGGTGCTACTGCGGCCTGGGGCGCCGCAGCACCCACGTGGCGCTGGCGAGGTAGCACTCCACATCCAGAGTATCCAGACGAGACACGTGTTTGGTGCCACGCAGTAGTACCGATCGTGATTGATGCAGCATGTACATCATTTAAGCTTGCTACTCCATTGCCAATTTTTGGTCCCACCTGGAATTGAAATGAAGAGATCAAGGGGAAAAAGCAAAAAAAAAAAAAAGAAGATCTCAAATCACAACTCATTATCGCTACTAACCATACATCACACTATTCTTTGTCGATTGTGGGCCCTTCATGGAATAGAAAACACGAGAACAACGAAAATGTGAAGAAACGACATAAAAAAATGGGGCAGAAATCGAACCCAATACCGTTACATATCAATACATTACATTGTTAACGAACAAGTATAGACTCACAAATACAAAAAACAATGCAACTGCATTGAAAACAATTTAAAAATGCAAAACCTCGATTAGGATCGACGACGGCGTGTCGACGACAGCGGCGACCGTCGGTCGCTGTTATCGACGACAGCGGCGACCGTCGGTCGCTTTTGTCGACGACAGCGGCGACGGCTTCGACCGACGCCAGCGACGCCCCGCCCACGATCAATACGCACGAGGGCCAGTGTCGCCGCGACGCAGCGACCGAAACCGGTATACTCGTCGAGGAGTATAGCGGCAGCCTAAGCACCGCCCACACTGGTTTGTCAGCGTCAAAAAGTCGGAATGGAGAATGTTCTGTTTTCGTCGCCATATCCCTTATGGGTAAGTGATGTCGATACACAAGGAAAGTGCAGAACTTAAGCTGTTAATCCGAGACGAGACCAATACGGTTAGAGAGCATGATGATAGAGGATATACTTGAAATTTGCTAAATGATTTACAGGAGCCAAGAGTTCCACGTCGATGTCCTGCAACCATGCTGATAAAGGGAGGATACTCCGGCAGTGTAGCATACTTTCCGTTCCTTCCGCAGTGAGTTGTGGACCGCAGCTCTAACTTCAAATCGGTTAATGCCTTCCCCGAATCTTGTCTCTATCAGGAGTTACGCCCGTTTGTCGCACGGGCACACCACAGGGCAGGGCACGTGTAGGGAACGCAGCAGTGGACGTAGGGTGGTTAAGGCGTCTTGCAAAGTCTTCCCAGTTTCTGTACATAAGCGTAATTTCAGACGCTGATCACGATGATCAGCACCATTTACCATGAACTTCAACATCAGCTGCCTATTTTTTTCGAAATCGGCAATTTTTCTCGTGTTTCTGTTGTAATTCTGAGCTTCTGTGAACCATTTGGCAGCCTCGAAGTCTAGCCTCTAACATCATGTTGGGTAGGCATTCTAGCCATACAGGTCTTGTCTTGGATTGGCAGCTTAAAGGCAGCACTCGCGGAAAATTTCACTTCTTAAATGAGTCGCTCACCATGTAGCGGGCTGCTGGACAATCGCAACAATAAGTTGAACACCGCGGATGGCCGCCTACCTGTGAATATACTGCCGTGGACACATCTCCCGCTCTGGACATTACGGTTTCGTCGCGCCAGCTAACGCCGTTGACAAGGTGAGCGCATGTGGTTTAGCGGAGTCTTGTTTATAGAATTCGTACCGTTTGCAGCGTAGTGGCGGGACCCATCACGGAACACTCGTCCGCGCTGTGGACACGTGGAATACCGCCATTATTTTCTGTGTTTTTCGCGTGTTTCGCGCTACTTGATCGTTGTCAATGAGTTCACCGCTATTAAAAACCCCGATTCACCGCAAAATCTTCAGGCCAAAAATTTCCGTGAGTACTGCCTTTAATTTGGTGCACTTCCCTTGTCAGCAGTGGCGAGCACAGAAAGTGGGCGGGAGGGGGGCGTAGGATGAAAAGTGAGGTCTCCGGCGTTTTGGAGACCCATACGGAATATAAAATCAATAAAAATATAAATAATAATAATAAATAATCAATAAAAATTACATTAAAAATAATAACAAAGATAAACAAACGAAGATAAACTAGCACAAGATTTCTATTTGTATTGCAAAGTAATTCCGAAAATTTGGCAACCCATTCTTTTGGCAAGTTTCGAAAATTTGGCGACCCTCCCCCCCCCCCTCTGCGTCCGCCACTGCTTGTCAGTGATACCCTCTTTGGCAAGAAACTCAGTTTAGAGACAACATTCAAGGAAATTCCCGTGTCTAAGGTTTTGATGCTCCAACAACTGCAAAGTATGTAAAACCTCTGATCGCGCTATATGTATCTTGAGAATGGTGGTGTCTACAACGGTGCCAAGAAAGCTGCACCGTCGTTGACAACACCATTCTCAAAAAATAGCGCAATCAGAGATGTGCCCTCGTTCAAACGTGACGAGTAGTAGCACGTTACCTCGGCGCCGCTCGCTTGGGCAGAGACACGAGCGCTCACCATGTGGCTCTGGGATGGTAGTAAATCTCTTGGAACGACGACGAAACGATGAGCAGAAGGTCGCTGTGAACTCTCAGCTCCGGTTTGCAGCCATGAATAAACTACGAGCTAACTGACAACATTGGCCTTCAAATGATGAGACTTTTGCAAAACCTTCCAACTCTAAAAAGTTTCGAAACTTCACACATGGAATACTCGGTGCCGATGCAGACATACCTCTGAACCATTGATTCCAGTGCTAGTGGACCTTACGTGACCATTATAACCCAAATGGACGTCCCGCATAACCTAACTTCAATGTGTTAAGCTCACAAACGTAATTCCCCACCCACAAAAGATTTGGGATTTAATCCGGAAAGGTATAGGGGTCAGCTGTCGAAACCAGCCATATTGATATCGGAGCCATCGACGATCTCCGGCGGAAGGCCATGGTGATCGAGACAGTGGGAACATCGATCAGCTCGGTGTACCCGAAAATGCATCTTCACCGAAAAGGAGTCAGTGTACGCTGGACTGGCTACAACGATGAACTCGAACCATGAGCAAAAACTCCCTTGGAGGACTTTTTCGCTAAACGGTGAGGTCGCCGTCTGCTTGTCGCCCGTCGCACGTTCTTTTGCTCCATGTGTCCTCGTCGTTTCATACTGGCAGCAAGCTCAGCGTGACGGTGAGCTCACAGTTCGATTTTGAACTGTGAGGTCACCTGCAAGAATGGTCCCCGTTTTGTAATATTAGGTTGTCGGGAAATGATTGAGACACTCTGGATTTTTTTTTCGTCTTCAAATTTTTTCTCTTCTATTAAAGAACTTCAGGCCATGCTCTAATGACCATGTGCACACATCACCTAGGTCCAGCCATCGGGAACAGCTATAGCACTGCGGGGTCAGTAATCATGTCAATACAGGTCGAAGAAGTCATCAGTCACTGGTCAAAATCGTCAAAGTTGACGAAGTGCTGCTGGACCAGAGAGAACTTCAGCGCCCAGGCTAGGTGTTATTTAGAGAGCACGATGTTGGCCAAGTGTGCTGTGTATGACATCATGGTCTGTGCTTGCTCCTCCGAGTGCCGATGGGTTAACAATGCCATTTGAGGGTGCGTTTTGTACAGCAAAACGCACCCTCAAATACGTTAATGTCTCTCTTTCCCCAAGAGCACGGCCGTCATTATGATTTGATTATTGTAAATGTTGATGTTGTCCATCATGTTGCTTATCGGCAACTCTGGTAGAACACACCCTGCACTTAAGCTCGGGAAATCGCAAAATAGGAAAATGGCTTCGAGAGGACATATCGCTCGAAACGAAGCGTTACGAACTACGGCTCACGGTTGCATTGCTGAGGATCCCCAGTCCGAATGTTATGATAATGTTGCTGTCCCTCTTGCTCGCATTGGCACTGCGCTGGAGCTCGTGCAAGGATATCGCTCGAATTGGTTGCTCGTCCATTTTCGCTCCTAGATAACAAATAACGCAGCGCCTTACATAGTCATGGCGAGGATGCTCAGGGGGCAGGGTATCACATATTCACATATCACGGAGACAGATCACGTGTGAGGGATACGAGAAAGAATTTTTGGTGAAGTGTCTCAATCATTCCCCCACCACCTAATAGTTTTTAAGCACCATACTTAAAGAACCATGTTCGAACCAATAAAGCTAATATTACTTCTTCCACAGCTCCCTGTAAGCTGTTAGTTAGCTGCTAGTTAAGGTTCATCGTTAGCTTACAGTTTCAAGAGGATTACTACCACCCCCGGTCTCTCTGCTCTCCAGAGAAACCAGGGCCACGTGGTGAGCGCTCGTGTCTCTGCTCAAGCGAGCGGCGCTGACGTCCCACCCCTGTCCGCGACTGTTTGGAGTTCCCTGTATGCTTCATTTATTTCCGTTCATGTATTAACAAGTGAAATCACCAGATTTACTCAAAGCAAAAAAGTACCATCAGCGTGCAAACATGATGAAGTAGATTTTCAAAAATGGAAAGGCAAAAGTTGTGCAAGTAATAGAACTCTCTCATTTCTCAACATCTACATGATTCACACAATTTTTTGCGCTGGATAATAAATAACTCAATGTTTCGCACCAAGTTTTATAATATCATAATATATATATATATTTCTTGCTCGACTGTAATGAACCCTTTCTCGACCTTCTTCCTTGATCGTTTGCTACCCTCCTTCATTTCCTGAAGCATCCACACTCCCTCACACAGATAGAGTTTTACATCCTCTTCCAATATTTCTGTTCAGAATTGTCTATTTGTGGTCGCAAATCCTACCATATCAACCATATCACAAGATATTTTCAAGAAACTGCATATGGTGAGGCACTTTGGCGTACGGCGAGCGTTTGGGCCCAGTTGGAAAAGGGACGTGGGTGACGGTGCCCTTCCATCCCCAGGAAAGCTCACGAAGAGGGACATGATTATTAGACTGCAACTCTCGAAATCCTCCTATATTTTCCACGGAAGGCTCTTTGTTGCGCTGGTCACGAAGCCGATGCTGAATTTGTCAAATGACCCCTTTTTTGTCAGTTGCAGAGGCGATTTTCGTGTACATCACGCGAAGTAACCCACCCCCGTCCCTCCCGCACAAATTTCCAAAAGATTCTGCGAAATCTCAGCCTGGCGTATGCAGTCCAGATCCAAGAGTGTATTACTTCCATGGCCCTCGTCTATTAAAATTTTCAAAGCTTCTTTCTTCTCGAACGAACTCTTTCAGTAGTTACTCTGTACAAAATACTGCTTGGCATTAATTCATCGTTTTTTATAAGTACCAGGTGCGTTTTCGGTACCAAAAGTGGCGAAACAACTTTCGACGGGTCCAACGGTGTGACAAGGGTGCACCGGCGTTTAAAAAACGGGGAAACACCTGGAGACGGGTCCAGGGGTGTGATAAGGGTGCACCGGCGTCCAAAAATGGGGGGGGGACAGTACACGAGTGACTACTTTTTTCAAACACCATAACTCGGCTCAGATTCAAAAATTTACAGAAAAGCAAAAAGGGAACTTCGGGTCTATTTCGGCAAAAATACTGAACTCCATGATATTCGATGCCCTCATCTCCGGTAAAGGTTTTCCCATTCAAATAGTTCTGCAAGGGTCGAATTAAATGGTGGTTAAATGGCGCAAGATCAGAGCTATTGAAACAGCCAAGCACCAATGATTTTTACCGATGTATGCGATGCTGCATCGCCTTGGTGGAAGAACACTCCTTGGAAATCACCAATTCTGGTCGGTTTTTTAAGGAATGATTCATGGAATTTCACCAGTTGTCGACAGTAGAGGTCCGAATTGACATTCTGGTTCCTTGGAAGCACCTCAAAGTATACCACACCTTCGTAGCCCCAAAGGAGTTGTGTCCTACCAGGACAACGTTATACAGCATATATCTTTAGCGACTCGGCAAAAGTAGTTGGAGCTTAGTTGGGAATTGATGTAGCATCCACCATGTAGCCCTGAGCTTGCGCCATCTGACTACCACTTATTTCGATCGTTGCAGAACTGCTTAAATAAGGAATCTGGAGATGTCAAATCTCATGTAGGCCAGTTTTTTTCGTAGAAAAAGACCAGAAATTCTGCGAGAGAGGAATTATGAAATTAGCAGAAAGGTGGCAAAAGGTAACCGAACAAAATAGGAAACATGTCATTGGTTAACTAATCGCCCTCCCCCCCACACCCCTCCCCCGAGAATGGGTCGCCAAAATTACGGAATTACTTCACAAAACAAATAAAATCTTGTATTAGTTTATTTTCAATTATTTATTGTTATTATTATTTTTAATACAATTTTTATTAGTTGTTAATTATTATAATTAATATTTTATTTATATCAATTTTATTTTCAGTCTGGGTCCCCGAAACGGCGAAGACCCCACTTTTTCCCTTCTCCCCCTCCCCTCCCACCCACTTTCTCGCCCACTTAATCATCTGCACTAAAAAATTAAGAACTTACTACTGTAGCATCTCTCATCTGAGCTGTTGAAGGCATAGGTGTCGTCGTGGAACGTCACATTCACTGCGTAGAACATACATCCATGATAGAGGGTGCGTGAAGGTGAGGGCTAAATAATGTTTATGCCGAACTGTGAACATAATCAACGACGTAAAAGCAATGTTATGTGCGTAATGTTGCCGACATGGCACAAAAAAGTTTTTCCCAGAGGCCTAGAATTCGACAGGTTCATGTTCGTAAGAGCGGCATGCATCGTTTTGAGTAGAATGTGTTTATCGCTAGTTTTACAGTAGAATTAAAGGTGCAGAAGCATGAAAAGACGATATTCTGTCAGCGGCACGCCTGTGCAGTAATCTTTATACAGTTGGCACTGCAATATGCTGCTATGCGCTATCCTGCTGCAGCAACGGACCACGTAAGTTTTCCTGGGTTGGCCTCATATATAAGGGTTTTCCTCTCTGAACTAAAGAATGTACAAGGTGCGACATGAATATCGACGCATTAAAATTATACTGTAAATGAGACAAAATTCGGAAAAACCCCTGCATATGCATATCCAAAATGAAAGTCATGTCTTAGCGAATGCCAAAAAAATCTAGACTCTAGACTTGTTCGGAGCGCTTCCTATTCTCTTAAAAGCAGCCGCGAAGATGTCAGTGGAGAATATTGCCGATGCGCCGCAACTAAAGTTCGTCCATTCTTCTTCCATATTGTAAAGAGGGTAAGCTTTAGGAATACGACACTCCTATGAGAAGTAGGGCAGGTGTTGTTCTCCAAGTATCACGTGAAGGCAAGTCCTTGTTCGCAAATCTTGTCGTGTTCTCGCCAAGGAAATGCATCTATGCTTTTCTGCAGAAAATTCTTTCCTTCCCTTATTTCTCATCCAAGCAATCTTCTAAGAACACATTTTCGTGCTTATCTTAATTCTCATCACAAGATGACTCCATAGGTACTTAAGAGATAAAAGTGGTACCGGCCCAGTTTCAAATATCTACTTGGGGGACTTCAGTCTGGCAGAAAATAGGCTTAAATCGAATCATATTCTGCTGATGATCCGATATGGGTCTCTTAGAGAGCAAGAGCTGCGCTGTCATCCACAGAAACATCATCTTTCCAAAGGCTTATCTCCTCAAGATCTGGAACAAAGTCGACCTGAGTTTGTAGTGGTGCAGAGGTTATGCGCTCCCTCTGTGACTCTGTCACTGCCTCAGCAAGAATGGAGCCTGCTGCGAAAAAGAGCGCATTTATTCGGATCGCCAAGACATGGGCTTTATTCTGCATATGCCTTTTAAAAATGTTTCCGCATATTTGATTTTCTACAGACTCATTCAGGTGAGTATAATTCTGACGCACCCTGTAGTGCTCGATAGACACTATGAAAATGGATGAGCTGTACGGAATGGAAATGGAAGGAGGTGGGACATCAAGAAAGCGATTGTAATCAAAAACGTTTCACTCTCAAACTCATCCGGTTGGCACATCACATCATCTGATTTCTTATCTACCTGTTCAGAATGCCGATGCTTTTGACGATGCAGCTTTTCTACCGTGATAAATCTGCGCTAGGGATGTAGGACGAACAGTGTAATTCGTCGATTAGAACGAACAGAACCAATAGCAACATTCCCACACCCCCTCCCCATTTGTTGCCATCCTCGCCTCATTTGTTGCCATATCTCAGCAACTGCTGCTTAATTGTTGCCGTATCTCAGCAATTGCTGCTTCTAGCTCACATTTATCAAAGTAGAATTATAGGATCATTTCCATGCTTTGAAGTACTGAATATGTCGGGCACAAAAATATTGTTTGTGCTGCCTTGAAATGGATATTGAGTATGAATATTCTTGTTTGGAGTCGAAGTTTCGCCCTTTGCTGACGTAAATTGACCATTAGTATAGGATGCTGAACAACATTGTTCCGTGTTCACTTTCATTAATGACCTGCCCTACAGGATGGCTGTAATACCTAGCTGTCGCCGACGCGAGGATCTGCTCCTCGAATCTGCAGTGGCCGGGAGCATTTCACTGTTGCGCCCTGAGGTCAATTGAAGCTGTAGCGGTATAGATATGGTATGGCATAAGCGGCGCTGTCATTAGAACGCATTGTCGCAGTAGGAGCTGCAATGGATGATGGAGTGAGAGTTCAACCGAATCAATCCATGATGGAGCGGGAGTTGGCGGACCATGAATTCCTGCGCAGTATCGATTGCCCACTGAGGATGCGATGAGTTGATTGTCTGGAGTGATATGGACTGGAGACAGGTATGACTGAAATTAGTAGTACTGCAACAGGACTGGAGGGAACGGCGTTGTAGCTCACGCCTTAGCAGCGGTGGCAGGGGACTAGAGGGCATAGCTGTTTTAGATCATTTCTTTCTAGGTATTGTACTAGGTACATACTATCCATTAGTTTCCGCTGTGAGCCCCGCTAGGGCCCTATTACAGTGATCACCTTGATCACCTAGACTCCCGTTGATCTTCGGGCATTTAAAGCGGGCACAAGCAATCCTCCCATTTGTCCCCCTCGCGAGCCAGAGTTGTCCGGTGGATTCTGTCCGTTTGAGGGACACAGAGAGCATCGTATCTATCCTTGAAGAGGTCTGACCATCGGGTCGGTGATGTTCCTGTCGAGTGCTTAACGTCTCGTGGAGTCCAGTCGCTGACGGCTCTTGTCCAACGGTTGTCGTTAAGACGCATCACGTGTCCGGCTCACCTGATCCTACTCAACTTGGTGTAAGCGGCAGCGTCCCTGATCTTCGATTGTTGACGAAGAGTGGAACTCCGTACTCCAGCCCTTACTTGCGTGAGGGGTGTTATTCCTAGCATCACCCTCTCGATGGGGCGTTCGACGACGCTGACCGCATTCTCATCCTGCTTGCGCAACGCCCAGGTTTCTGAGGCGTACGTCAAAGCAGGGAGAAGGGTTGTTTTGAAGAAGTGGGCACGGAGCTTGGTGTTCTTCGTCTTCTTCACTACGTCCTCGATGTTCTTGTAAGCTCCCCAAGCCGGTCATTTTCTCCTGCCCAGCTCTGGAGCGAGGTCGTTCATCATGTTGACTTCCCGACCTAGGTAT
>KN730015.1:0-15135 GCA_000816745.1 Ancylostoma duodenale | reverse complement strand
TTTGCTTTTCGACCCTTTTACGAAGCCCAGCCTGCCTACCGACAAGTTGCGCTGGGGCCTGGGATTGCGTGCCTAAAATGCGAAGACTTTCACTTTCACATAATTGTTACGACAAAACTGACGCGTTTCCTCTATTAATAATTTCCATAAAATAATGTCCATGAAAGTCAATTCTGTGTGAGCAGAGGATAGCTGCATTTATGCCCAGAATTTTTCGGATTCTTATGGCCACAAAAGCACGAAGAGCGGGACAGCATGCACAGCAGCGAGTGCTTCCAAAGGCCTAGGAAATGGGCGCAGTATTATTGACGACCCGTTTCGAGTGCCACAAAACTGAGAATTATGACAGAGGAGAAACGCTGTTGTTGATTCCGCATCGTTCAGAGCCTAGAGATGCAGATGCTTCTTTAGCGACTTAAAGCGTGCAGTCGCATCAAGCACAGTGGTAACCAGTTGTGTTCCATTTTGGGCACAAGTTGTACAAAGCGAGCTGAATAATTTAGTGCTTGTCGTGGCCATTCAAGCACAAGCCAAGCTCATCGGACGACGAGTTGTCTTCTTTGTTGGCACGCTTCATCTCTCATCAGTTGTCTACTACTTTCCGAAGAAGATGGCTCAATTCGACGTTGTCCTCGTCTGAAAAAAGAACTATGTATGGCTTGTATTGACTTTTATTACTGCCTCTTGCAGTCGCACTACATGCGTTACTCTGACTAAAAGTTTGTACGAGTTTCTTTTCAACGATTGTGCTACTCCTTTTATGCACTTATGGTAAACACCTTCAAGGAACAACATTTTTAATCGTTAAACTAATTTACTGAAGTCTTTACGCCATTTTTCGAGAAGCTACTATCTCATAAATCAGATTCTCCTTGATCTTCTGACTTCGCCAATGATTTTTCAAAAACTAAAAAGCTGAGAGTGGCCTTCTCTCCTTCCCAATGTAGACTGTAGCTATTTCAATTTCGTGATTTCCACCTGAATTCCGGGGAGAAGTGTCATGAAGGCAGGTGAAAAATAGGAGACATTGCGCGATAAAATACAAAAAAAAACCAGAAGAATTTTAGCAGAAAGCCGCAATTTGATCGAATTTCCTAAAACTCAGATGGAGTTCATCTGTGGTTTTGAAAATGAACCAAATATGCAGAGTTTAATGATAGTTCACCCGAAACTGGCATAACTTTGCATTTGAATTGCACCCACTAACACGGAGGTCTGCAGGAGCTCAGAATGAAATCGTAGGTGGTGAATTAATTCTACGTCACACTCTTGATGAGGATTAACGTTCTCAGGGTGTCCATTCCTTGCACTTCAGATTCTCTCTATCGAATTGGTAAGGATCCATTACATATGGACTCTATTTTCTGTTCGTGTTGTCCGTCACCAATCTATCCAATTGGAATCGTGAAGTAAAACTTCAGAAATATAAAGCACAGAAGGCCCGTTTGCCCTGCTGCATTACCTGCGCCTTGGATCTCTGCTTGTCCACGCTTCCGCATATTCCGTTAATAACACGATACAATGGATAGCAAAAAATACAAGTAAAATACAATATAATATATGATATTGGTCGCATAACAACTGTGTCTCCCCGAAGTCCCATAGATTTTGACGCCTCTGAACAATCATTCCAACATGTGCCAAAACTCGTCATGCAACAAGTGAACTAGTGCACTTACCGGACTTTTTTCCATGGTGACTCCAACCAATTTCCGAAATTGACCCATGTGCGCAATAGCGGCGACTGTAATTAAGATTCTGGATGACTAGATACTCCACGCCATTTCGCCAAAAACATCCAGAATTTTCTGAAGGTTCTCTAGAGAGTGTTCGATTCTTGATGCCTTCCTCAGCTATTTTTCATCAATATAAACTCACATTTGTCCAGGAATTGGGATTTGGGTCGAAGTGCCGGCCAGTGTTGGCCCAATTTCCTCTTTTTTGCTCCTGCTTTGTCAACATTTTCAAATGGTGAATTGGTCTCGTAATGTAGAGGCCTATTGAGTACACAAAATAAATAAATAGGTAAAATATGCGGACAAGCTTCCCTTTACGTACCTTAAACGTTAGCACGCCGTTATAATGCCTATTTTCCACTTTATTCACCCAAATTAGCTTTCTCCCATGTCCTTTTGGATTCGGCACCTGCTCCTATCTTGTTTGCATCTCTTCCTGAACTGATTTCGCTTGTCTAATTTATGCACTACTCGTGACTTGCTCTCATTACCGCCGATGCTGCTAAAAGAGCCATGCGATATCGACAACCACCATGGCCCATGAGCAAGGGAGCCCTCTGCAAATAGACGGGAATAGGTAGCGTAGGCGGCTCCTCAAAGAGCACCTAGGTATTTGAAGCGTTGCACCTCCGTTATTCACTGCTGCTCAGCCTCTCAGGTCGACATCATCTGTGTAGGTTGTAATCGTTTGTCGTTTCCATAGTGACGCTTGTGTGTCACAGCCGACCATTTTGTTTGAGAACGCTTCGAAACATCGCAACCTGTGCTTTTATTTCTTCATTTGCGTCTATCCTCTCTTTGTTGTCATTCTTGCCTTCTTTTTTTTTTTCAAAAATTATTGGCAGCTATCCCATGTTAAGCAGGTCTTCTTCAAAAACCCATAACAGCTATTACAAAGTTGCTAGCCTAAAATACTTCTCCTCCAGGTATTAGCTAGTAATTAGTAATAATAATAAAATGATAACAAGCAGGAAGACTAATTGAAGACTCCGTTTGTACCGGCCTAATTTCTGGATCTATGGACCTGTGTTGCTTTAGGATTTGAGAACCAGTTCCTGCAACTTTTTCGCATGATATTTACGAGGCATGTAAAGATGTCTAAGGAAGGGCTTAGAAGGGGAGAGAAAGAGGAGTATATTTAGTACCTCGGTAGATAAAGGGATCCTCCAAATATTTCCTTTGTAAGAAAAGAAGTTTTGAAGAAGGAGGAGCCTAATGGGCACCCTTGTAAAGTGCTTTACTAACGGTCGTTAAGGCACAAGCAAACGAACTAAGGGGGTAATTTCGGTTTAGAAAACTGCTCATCGCATAATATTATAGAACTGATATGATTATAATATGTGCCTGCGCATGTGTAAGATGTTTTCCAGGATAATTAGCTTACCTTCGGGTGCTGTCAAAAAATGTAATCAAGACATGTTGTATCGTCGTATAGTGGAATAGTTATGAAGAAAGTATTCAAATGATTCCATTAGTTTCCAGAATGCTGTGCAATGAGGACATAGCAGTGATACCACTGACGCAATGCATACTAGAAATGCTCAAGAAATTTTCCACTTTCCGGCTACGAGGCTAATAACGAGACCGCTTGTGTGCTTCGTTGGTGCCTCCGGCTCTATGACCTTTAGCGCATACATATCCGTATAACCAGTCCAGTGCGGCGAAGCAGTGACGTAGACGAGCGATTAGCCCTTCAACCGCTGCCTAAGGTTCGAATTTCCTCCCAGTCTGGATACCTACTCATGTGGTTTCCTGTGGCGGGACTCATGAACGTTCCCGGGAAGCCTCTATGCTTCTCGCGCATTCATTGTGGAAGAGTTTCTCGAGCGAAATGTGATGCATCTCACTAATTTCACTACCAATTGTTATCTCTAGTTGAGATGACAAGCAAGACCTAGCCATTTTTGTCAGGAGATCTCGTCCACTCTGAAACGGCAGATGGACCACAACTTTACCGGGAACGTGCATGAGTCTTACCATTGTAGTAATCCAAATGGTTACAATCGTTCAAATTTTAATCAAGTTAGGAGTTCAAGCTAAGCTTCAAGTTAAAGATAAAGCTTCATATTTCGTAAAAGTAATAGAGTTAGAAATGCTAACGTGTGAATGTGATATTGCAGGCAAAGGCCAAAGGAATTTAGTTCAGATTTGGGCGAAAACGCAGAAACTTGCAAAGAATTTGTGTGTTTTATGCTAATTAATACTTCAGTTCTTTTCCATTTTTTCCGCTTAAAGTGAGTATGTCGTATGCATTTCCTATCTTCCACGTATCTTCACTGTGACCACATGTTCTACCTCGAGAGGCTGCTACCCATACTCATAGTTCAACGATCCAGTTTTTTCATCTGATTGCTACTGTGGCAGGAGTTCACCACAGGAACAACTTTTCTCTGAGATCGTAGATTCTTCCGCTACGTAGCTTAAAGGCAGTGTGTCACCTCGTTTCGTTTTTGAGGTTTTGGCAGATCCTGAATCTCCTCGATGCGCTGAATCCAGCGGTATACATAAAATATTACAAAACAGCCTCTAGACCCATTCTTTAAATCGTTTCCGAGACGGGGTTTGGAACAGTTTGTCGACCCGAATGGACGCGTGAAGCCGTTGATCTTATCGATCAGACACGTCTGGACGTGATGGCCAACGCTGCAGCCGTGGCGGGCAGCCAGCACACTCATGGACCGCTCCGCCCAAGTGGTCTGTGAACTGTACTTTCGGACCCTCCGAATACGAGTTGCTGTCCCTTTTATGCGTTATGATGTACATCATTGGAAACAGCGTAACGAGGAGATCTAGAGACTGTTGATATCGACATCCCACGAAACGAGGTGACACACTGCCTTTAAGATAAACTGGATTAGAATTCCGAGTTGGTATGAATCAGAGGATCTGTGGGCCGTATCGAATAAGCACGTGGATTGTTCTGAAACCTTAAAGGATTGGGTAAAGGAGATTATCTGTCGAGTGAGTCACACTTAGAGGCAGAGCCTCATCGTAGCTATCGATTTCGAGTTTTTTGAGGAAAAGGCTATAAAAACGTCTACAACCCTATTTTAATCGTTTTTTTTTGCGAGGGTAGGCAGGACTCTCTCGTTGTGAGCACAAGCTGTCGTCCGAGACTCCCTTGCTCTCCATTATGTTCAGGCCTGTTTTCTCTTTTGAATCAGCACGTGATACAAGTCGCACAGGCTCGATGTTGCTGACTAGGCTTATATCGAGCGTAGTTGATTACGGCCACGGCAAACCGGTCTTTCCCGAGTATTGAGGTGTTTTGTGTATAACGTAGAATTCGTCACGTTGAGAAAATTCAGAATTTCCTAGGTGAGGATCTGCGTTTGACTCTCCTGCAGTTGGATTTGTTCTAGAGTGCAAGCGAAACTTCGCAGAATGTTTCCGTGGGCGATTGATTAGCTCTAGAGAGGATGAAAAGGGCACTCGTTTGGTGGTGTTTTTCATACCGAGTATAAAGCTAATGCTCACAAAGTCCACAAAACCCGCATGCTTCACACTTCAGCTAGGGCCGAAGTCGAAAGATATGCACAAGCGACGGGATCATTCAAAATAAGAAAAGGTCGTATTTTATGTACAATTTAACATAAAATTTATAGCCAAATTGCTTACAAGTAGGTTGGTCGGTCATTTACAGTTCCCGAGATCTATTTGCATTTTGGATACAATGCATTTCAGAAAATATATGGGGATGGAACGAAAAGAACGCAACTTAGCGCACCGAGTCTACGTTAAAGAAAATTAACGAGGGTATTGTATATTAAAAATGTGGATTACTTGAAAGATCTCACTCTATTTGGCGTATGCTCATGGAAAAAATGCAGGATTTTTGTGATCATTGAAATCCGTCATTGAAAGAATTAGCAAAATTTTCCAGGCTCCGCATTGCTAAACAATGCGTGAACTCAGGAAATGAAAGAACATACGTTGATGAACGAATCACGTTCCCCTCTCAGTTCTTATTGTTTTGCCCTTCAACGTCTTAAATCTTAGCCCCATGCGTTTTCCGAAAGCTGGTCATGACGCCGGTATCTGCTAGGCGGACGTAGTAGACGAGCTTGATGGGAATGACCACGTTCATCGCAAAACGAGACAAAAAAAAACAATGACGATTTGGAAGGCTTAAGGAACACTGGACGAGCCTCTCAGCAATTCGGACAAGTATCTACTAGTGCGCCTGTCCTGGAGACGATGTTTGTATCCACTGAAATGTGCTTGTCTCTAATGAGAGGAAGTCCTCTGGCTGCGTCATCCTTCAGTGAAGAGGTTTTTGCTGAATTAGGATATATATATATATATATATATACTGCTTTTTCACCAATCTTGCCACTTGGCAGGCTTCCAGACGAGGTAGGTCTTGCCAGTTGTTATGGGCGAGACATGTTTAGGCACGTTTCCAGTTACCGATAGCGCTCAAATTCCAAGATTTGACGTGTCTTGCGTAGCTACACACAAAACATTGAATTGCTCTAATTTTTGGAATAGATAGTATGTACGTTTTTGACTAAATGAATGTGTATAAATGTAAAAAAAAAAACTAAAAAACAACAACAAAAACGGGATATAATTTAGAAATCGCAAATCCCCCTGCGACACTGCGCACAATGTAGTAGCCAAAGCCTCGAAAAAAAGGGTATCAAGTTCTGCACAGAGTTCTCAGATTTCATTCTTCAGATTTTGGGAAATCCAAGGATCCCAGGCACCCTGATTCACTTTTTGTCCTACGCCGAAGATTTCTAAATCTCACAACTCTCTGTAAGTGGCTTATACCGGGGCATAAAAAGTTTCCGGCTTCCTCTTGCTTATTTTATGTATATTTCTTCATAGTTTTGGGACCTTTATCGGACCTAGTGCTTTGGGACTAATGTGAAGGCTTTCATATCAGCCTGCAAGGTTTCCTGAGATTTTCCTCGTCATCGTGGGAATTGGAACGTTTTGTCCATGCTAAGAGTTGTGTATTCCCCACAAATGTGTATAGAGCGAAACACAGCTGTTAAATTGGCCCTCAACCTGTAATCGAAATGAAAGTCTCTTAGGATTTCCATGTAGAATCTCCGAACATAGAGTTTTTGAAGGAATGAGAATCGTAACTGAGCTGCGTCTGATCGAGTAGAGACAAAGTGAGCATGGAGTACTGCACCATCATTAGGCAGTGCAGACAGAGTTGATAGCTAAATTATGTGAGGATCTGGGCTACGTAAAGCTTTCTTTGGTAATTTTCTAAGCAATTATCTATGTATTAGTCTTCAGCTTCGCAATGTATTGGATCTCCAAACCTTAACACTCGACATAGAAATTCCAATCGAAAATTCAACGAAGATTTTGAGGTGTTTTTTCTCATGAAGCCCGAACAACATAGAGTAATGTTTCTCAGTAGCTGAAGAAGTAGCGAATATGGAGCAAGTTTTGTGGAATAGAGAAAACTCCGAGTCAGGCTAACAATCTGTAGCAAAATAACAGTGATATGAATAAGTACATACTACAGTACACTTGCTACCTTCATTAAAAATGAACACATGGTGCTCGAAGATGCGTTCTTCGGGTTCCATTCCTATAAGTTAATTAAAACACAGATAAGAGTGTAACGGATCCAACCTTAGTCTCATATGAGGTATGCTCATAGTTTTTAACTTTAGCTCAAAACTTTAAGTGTTCTCACTTAGCCACAATTTTGTCGCGCATCGCGTGGCCTACCGCGGGCAGTTCGCGGCGGAAAATTAAGAAACGTTCAAATTTCACAATGCAATATGAAATTTATTGCCAAACTGCTTATAGATAGGTTAATTTACAACTTCCGAGATCTATTTCTATTTCCGATACACTGCATTTCAATAAATGTAGGGATGGAACGGAAAGAACGCATCTTCCCGCACCGGGTGTTCTTTTTTTTAACAAAGTTGGCGATGCTACTGTATACTAGTTTGTTCCATCGCGTTCGGAAACCAGCAAAAAAATGACTGCAGAAATTTAATCACGGAACTTAGGCTCTTCAACGAGACACCTTTTTCCTCAGAATTGTATTTCTCGATGAAAAAGCGGGTGCATTTCGCTAATTCCACCAGTTCACAGACGGGTCATGGAGCCCAGCTACTAGCATCCATCAGAGATTTTGAAACGGCACATCAGCTAAACCAGAAAAAGAACGGAGTAGGGGAGCACTTATGCTGCAACTCTCTTGACAAGACAACCTGTAGAATTATCTAAGTACAATAATATGAGAAGATGAAAAGCGCGTTGCCCTTCGAAGAATACATACTGGTTTGAATACTGGTTTTCAAATTTCCACTGAAGTAGCCAATCAGTAAATACGTAGTCGAGGCCGGAAACTTTTTGATACCCCTGAAAAAAGTGATGGACTAATGCTGTAGTACTCCAAGCTCACGCAGAAAAGTGCGCTATCGACGATTACCGAACACTTACTATCCCCAGGCGTCAGGGCCCTGTCCGAGAGTGTGGAAAACTACTGTTTCCTGTATTTTCTCTGGAAGGACAGCTCAGCTTAGGTTTAATGTGATGAATAAGGTCCTAAGATGCCTCAGGGCAACTTGTAAACCACGTTTATTATTCTTTTCTCATGTTTAAAAAGGCGAAGCGGCCTGACTCTACGGGTGGTATACATACAGTACCGGCCAAAATTATATAGCCTTTTGAATTTTACTCCATAACTTTTGGTGGAGTAAAACTTTGCATGAAAAAAAACGAAAGCAACTTATTGTGACATGGACTTCTGGGTGCATAGTGACCGAATTAACATTGTAACGAAGGAATAGTTAGCTGATTTGGCAGAAATTCTTACATGCTGAAATGAACTCAAATTTGCTCCGTATGCTTCGATCAGTGACCTGAAAGCACACGTTTTCATCCAAGTGTCGAATTTAGTACGAAGAGTCCGAATCTTGTTAAAATACTGCCCATGAAAGCCCTTCTGTGATCTTTTGTAGATGCTGCAAAATTCCAGATTTTGACCTTTCTGAATAAAAAATTTATCTAAAAGAAACTAGCTGTCAAAGTGCTACGATGTCATTCCATTTCTATTACATGTGAGTGTGTGCAACAACCATTAAAATATGAGCTTCGAAGCTTTACTGTAAATGAAGTTATGAGGGAAATGGAGGAGACCCCAAAAGGCTTTTGGCCGGTACTGGACATACGTCTGTAAGCGAATTGACGAATTCATAGCTGTGTATACTAGAGAATTTCCTTCAATTATGAGAGTGCTTTTCTTTGCTACATGTCGCTTCGCTTAAACTTACATGAGCGCATTTTGGCTCGAAAATAGAGAAGAGAATCATTGGAGGGAAGTCTTGAAAAAGTTAGAGATTTCCTCAAAATCCCTAGCGAGTCCTAGAGAAAGATTTCGAGGCATTTTTCCTGAGAATCAAAAAGTCTCTGCAAACAAATTGGAAGAACTCTCAATAAGGACAGCTAGTGAGCCTATACAATTATTTCTCGTTAACCTAAATCTCACCACTTACTGAGGCAGGCATATTCTATTGCAGTAGGATGCAGACCGCATTGAAGTGAATAATTCAGAAGGCTTGCTTCGTTCAGCTCTAAACACTACCCTCAACGCCCCATCGACATCCTTTACCTGTCATTGTTAGCAAATACTGGGGCACTTGGCGCTTCGGTGACGCGAGTCTCTTGGCTTCTACTCTCCAAATTTCCCTAATTGTTGAAGTTTTTCTACAAAAAGTGAATGAGCTGAGCTTAGCCTTGAAAGGAATGATCATTTGCAGCACATGCGTCGATCCTGCGTTTTTGCAAAATTTCGTTTGTGAAATACAACCAACGTATGGAAGTATCATTACAAATATTTAAAAACTGGGAACACTTTTCATTTTGCTTTTTTCCCATAGCCTATAATTATTATAGTGTATGAACACACAGGCGAGTTGCAGTTTGTCTGTGGCAATCGCACAATCTCTCCTGCTAGCTGCTTCCTAGTGCTTTCATCCCATTTCTATTTTATGTTAAATCCGTTTTCCGCTACTCTTCAAAAACTTCTAGATATCTGTGTAAACTTCTAAATATTATATCCTGGGATTTTCTTACTTCTCCGTCACTGTTAACCATCTCAAGTAAGCAAATCATTTCACTGAACTTTTGAACCACTCTGAGCAGCAAGTTGCAAAAATGGCAATTTGTTCATGTATGATTCCCGTTGCCTTGATAAGTTGAATAACAGAGCACATTTTCAGGTTATGGGGAACACGTACACCTCCCTCTCCACTCACGATCCGAATGATTTATTGGTGGGAAGAGATAGGTGAGGAGACAAAATCATAATAAATCTTGTTTCTTTCTTAACCCCAGGCTATCCAGAAAGTGTAAGGTACGAAAATTGAAGGTCTCGTGAGAATTATTCCTTTTTGTATGAAAACTTCTTCTCTGAATGAATTTGACTATAGTCTTCTACATACTTCCCTATCTGAATACCAAATCAACAAATGATTAAAAGCAACTAATAGATAATCTTTGCAGGCAACCAATGAAGAAGTCGGCCACGTTTGGAGGGTCGACACTACCGTTGCTTCGACCAGCCATCCACTCGGATTCTATAACGGCATTGGCAGTCGTAAGGCCTGGTATGGTGATCACAGGCAGTCGGGACAAGGTGCGTTAATCAAAAGGGATCATTTTCGCCTCATTAGTTTTTGCAGACCTTACTGCTTTACCTGAACAACTTTAGAATGTCCCTTCTCTGGACAGTCTGAATTTCCTTTCACATTGAAGCAACTGCATAACGGTACATAAAAGAATATTCTTCCGGAGTAAGAATTTGTATTGAAGCACACTTTGAATACATTAACATGGGCATTTCTTCTCGGAACCTGTTGCAAAGTCATTTATTAGTCTTACGCCTCAAACTGAAGTAGCTGTTACCATAACTTGACAAAAAGCACTTTCATGCCAACACCCAGAAGTACGCATCACTTCGCGTTGCCGCAGCTACCGTCACCTTTATCTCAAAAACTGCCGATCTATTAGCTATGTCTGGTAATGTCACCATGCATGTGGGTAAGTTAGCGTGAAGCTATGTGAACGTCTGAACTTCTATTCTTCTCGGTCATAATTCCGGTAAAAAAAAGAAAAAAAATACACCGGAAAAAAGATTTAATGTGATTTACATTACTTGAAGTAAAACACAAGATTTTTGTATTGCTTCACATTGAACAAAAGTTAACGCTTCATATCGGAGTATTCCCCATTTGTTCCGATCTACTCCTGAAACGGAAATTGCAGACTGTGACGGACAAATACCCGCAGTACGACTCAACACTCATTTCCTGAAGTGCATATTCCACGAGTTCAAACTCTGACGAGGTTTTGAGCGAGCCGAGTCTACGTGCTGTCACAACCTTCCCTTCTACGTGTAGTCCTCACGCGCCATCGGTAGAAAGTTTTTGAGCGCGTCGAGCCTGCGGCGCCTGCGTCTGTGTTATTTGAGCGCGGCATCACTCAGCTGTTCAAGTACATCATTCATCAGATTTTGGCCCAAGTGAGCAGTTCTTTTCTCGTTTTCTCATAAATTGAAGTGTATGTGTATTGCTGAAACTTGTGGCTCTGAATTTAATGAATCGCCTCCTCAAACAGTTGAGCGATCCCGACCTCGCTCACCACAAGCAGGGCGCCGGCGCACGCACCGCAGGCTCGCTCCGCCCCAACAACTTTCTACCGATGCAGCGTAACGACTATAACTGACTGAGACCTCGGAAAGTGGGTGGCCACTCCATACCTGTAGAAACGTATTCAATGCTTCTACGATGCTCAGATGAAGTCGAGTGGCGCATCTCGCGAACGAGATTGATTAACGTCGACCACTACCTTTATCCACATCCGCTCAGAAACGAACGTGAACTGTGCATCGAGGACACCTGACTAAATTTATGCTTATGACGAATCGAGTTTTCTCAGATGACTAGACGTGTGTTAATACTGTAATTTTGACTTGCCCTGATTATCAAAATTCTGCTCCGCATTGTGATTATATAACGTCTCCACTTTCCTTATATCGACGTTCACTGGGAATGCTTCATCCTGACCCTGTACTCGCTCGCACTAGGGTGCGTATGAATTATTTAGACAAGAGGGTTCCAAAATTCCAGAAGTTTTTTACTGACCAAATTGATGTTGAAACAATCCACGTCAATGAGGAAGCTGTCGCATCTGTATAGTTTCTAGCCATAGGGTTGTTCATTGCAGACACTGGCGTTGAACAACGTAGACACTGGTGAATGCGTGACGAAGTGGACCGGTCATGACGGAGAGGTCACAAAGGCAAGAAATATCGTTTTTTTTCTTAAAAAAGAGAAGGTCAGGGAAATATCAGGGATGAAGGGTACTATTGCTGTTCAATCTGAACCATCCGTACAAGCAAGGCATAGATTTGAGAACTAGGGTTTTTTCCTAGGTAGCAGGGAAGGTGGTAAGGTGGTGGACAGTTGTTATACCTGCTCAGGTGACTGTTCTCGAAAATCTGACGGCGAGTGACTATGTAGTAAAACCACAACCTTTTTCGAAGTCAAAAGCGCAGTGCAGTACTAAGCAATCGTTTGCTGTAGCGTAGCTTCAATGGGAATAGCCCGAAGTAGCGTAGCTTTAATGGGAATAGCCCTAAAAGCGCTTTGATAGAGCTGAAGAGGTCAAAGAAAATGGTCCAACATCTGGTAGCGAAAATCCACTTAAAACCTGTTTCACTCATACGTAGTTCTGATCGCTCCTTTTTTTCTCTGAAGGCGGAAGAGGCTAATGACACTCTTTGACTTTTTGTCTGTTACTTCCGTGTAGAAACTTCGAAATGTGCGGCCCCATATCGTATGATTGTATTATACTTGTTCAGCTAGCTTACGAGAATACAGTCGGCAACCACTTCGTCTTGAGTGGCTCCCGTGACCAATCCATAAAACTATGGCAATTTCACTCCAGAGAATCGCAAAGGACTTTTGAGGGACACTCATTAGGAGTAACAGGGCTTGCCAATATTAACGGTAACCGTTTGTATTTGTTAGGACGTAATCTTAATACACCGGGAATAATTTTGAAGAGAACTCCTTCGTCTCTGGGTCACGTGACACAACCTTGAAAATCTGGGATGTGGAATCGACGAAGAGAAGTGTTCGAAGTGCGCAAGTCAATCGCAACTTGGTCAGTTCTTCATAAAATGGATGGTTCATAAGGTAACAGGAGTTGTGGCAAGACAAATCTAATTTCGTTCGTTTTAAGGTAACGCACATCACTTTTAGCTTGCCTTGCAACATCATTGCTCAATCATCGGAAGATAAAGAAGTAAAGTGAGCTGCAAAGCCAATCTTCATTCCGATTCCTCTCGTTAAATTGAACTTGTTTAGACTTTGGGACCCGCGAAATCTCGAATTAGTAGCTCAGTTACCTCGGAAGAACCATATCCAAATGTATTGCGAGTTCATTGATGACAAGCTACTCGCTTCTTCGAGCAATGGCTTCAACGGTTACGGTTGTGAAATCTCGGTGAGCGAAAAAATTCGAGAAAATTTGTTGACTTCTGTGAGTTCAGATGCTTCCTTTAGATTTGGGATATACGCACACGTAAGCTGTTACGAGAACTCCGCGGCCACGAGGGTTCGGTGCCATGCGTCGCAGGCCTCACACAGCAGGTCACGTTGAAGAAGCTGCTCATGAGCGTCTCTATGGACAGGTCGATACGGATATGGAATATTGAAGATGGAGGTAACTCACCATTTGGATACTTTCTTCCCATCTTCGGAGAACAATTCTCTTCTGGAGAATAGATTCGAGAAGGATAGCTCAACCAAGCAGCGGAGCACTTCATTTGTTTATTTATTGCGATAAGACTTTCGGCATGAGAGTAATAAGGTCCAAACTCGTTAACTTGTACCCTAATACCTCTCAAAAGAAAAGTACACTTATTAGGTTGTCGCGAAAGTCTTCATTTTCAGCGTTCTTTTTCGAATCAATTTTTCTTCTTTAATATTAGGTATGTGGAAAAGTTTCCGCCTTTTAAAGCATAATTGAGTCTTTATCGAAAAAGAAACAAAGCAGATACATCAATCAAAGTGTTGGCCATTGCTGGCTATAACCATCCCCCATCTTTTTGGGAGAAGACGCCGCAGCAGTAGAATGTAGGATGCCGCAGCGGTAGAACACCTCGTCCTCCGTCTCGATCCATACCTCCACCCATTTTCCGACATCTTCAAAAGATCGGAAGCGCTGCTCAGAAAGCCTATACGATATCAACCGAAACAAACGGTAGTCTGAAGGGGCACAGACTGGTGAATAAGCCGCATGAGATAGCACATCTCAGCGAAGTGCTTCAAGCGGTTCTTTGACGGCTTTTGTGACATGTTTCAAAAGGCAGTGCTCCACGTTGAGGCCTCAAAATCTTAAAAAAAGAATTTTTTCGCCAACACTTTGTAGAGGGGGGGGGGTTATTTAAGGTACTGAAGGCGAATGTCCTATCTTAACCCCCCTTTTTGTAGGGTTATGGTAGGGTTACTGTAATGAATAATGCTTATTTGGCTCAAATTCGACATGATGGTCACTGTAAAACACAGCGATGTTGATGCAAATTAAAACAAATGTGTGCTGAATATTAATGACATATTTCAAACTAACGAAACTAAGCAGCGTTTACGAAGCATTTGCAAGGATAACTATCTATTATAACATGTTGCCGCTAGAGAGCGGAAACGTTTTCACATGCCTAATACAACTGACGATTACGCTATACATGTGCCACCATTACTGACAGGAACTCCTGCGGTAACAGAAGGGTTTGTTGGCAGCAGTTTCCAATGAGTAGTTCCTGTTCAATTCCATCAAACATTGATCATAGCCTTCTGTGGAGGTAGTTCTCGTTTTGGTGGTGGAATCCACGGTTAACGGCGTTCGAGCCACCCACATTTTCTCATGTGATTCATGTAAGGAGCCCACTTCTCGTCATTGGTAACCAAGCCGGGGAACCGAGCGCAAACGTCTGTAAGAGACTAAAAAGTTAAAGCGTGCACCCAACACATTTGAAACTGGTGGTGGTTCAGACCGTGACGAACACATGCGCTATATTCGCTTCCCTCTTCGAGGCGATGTAGAAGAAAGCTACTGTACCATGATAGCCCTGGGGTTTCTTTACCAGGTCGCGGGAATCGCGGCATGGATTCTCTTCATTCAGCCCAGGAGGCGCTCATGATTTACTTCACCTCATCGGCCGGATCGCGATCTGTCTCAAGTCCAAGCTGCCGTCTCTTAACTTGCGGAACCAAATTTTCACCGTATACGGAGATGTAGAGGAGAGGTCTATCGCAAGACATACAGTCACGGCCAAAAAGATATGATCAGCGCCTTTTCGACAACAAGATTTTTCGCTATAGCTCACTTCTGGATTGAGCTATTCAGA
>KN730011.1:3385-14356 GCA_000816745.1 Ancylostoma duodenale | reverse complement strand
TGTGTCTGGAATGAGGAACTGTTACCATGATCCAGAACTTATACGCTTCTACTCCGCAAGCATAATTCCTTTCGCGGAAAACTCACAACAACTTCCTGAAACAGCGTGTCATCAGCTAGTACCAACGTGTTCTGATGCCCAAATACGCTGTCTATACGGGCTTTTTGCATGAATCGCAGTGGATGAGGGTCTTTGACGGAAAGTGTGCCTGAAAGGTAGTCTTGCAAGTGGTTTGTAGTATCAGAATAGACAGAGAAGAAATGAGTGGGGATCCATACTTGCAGGATTGTCGTTCCTTCCCTGCATCCATTCCCAGATCGAATCTGGAGAGGTGCTCTCGTCCAGAAGAAGCTGATGAACATTTTGCTAAAATTAAAATGGTTTATCAGGTGTTCTGTAGCATTTCTACTAATGCAAGCACTATTTCTACAAGAGCATTCACTCAATATTCAGAAAAATGCCGTTGGGCTATATTTCCTCAATGCGAAACATGGAAAATCTTGGAAAGAAAAAGTTACACGCTAACTAAAAGGTAAGTCCAGACATAATATTCCGCACAGCATTTAAAAACCCTGGAATCAACGAACCTTATCAAGCAGCAACACCTGAGGCTTATCATCTGATGGAAGCCTAAACTGCTCCATAACCTCATTGACAATCTCATGTTCCCTGGAAAGACCAATAAATGCTAATTGCTATGCTTTTGACAATATTGGTGTTAAAAAGTTGAGATTCAGGAAAATGCGATGAAAAATTCTTTTCTCTGATCTATTTATTTATTCGGTTGATCATCGCAAGATAATTTACTTGGAGGTCTCCTTGGGAGTTCTTTTTTAAATTTTTTTGGAAGTCTCCTCTGGAACTACTGATGAGGGGCGCCAAGGAGGACACACTTCCGGTCTAGTTCAAGCCCCCGAAACCGGATTAGTGTGAAATTTGAATATGTATTCTTGCCTAGATCTATAATTCCTTGTTAATTAAGCTCATGTATCGCTCTAGAATTGTCGTCGTAAAATTCAACAATGCCAATTATGACGATCAAATCATTCTAGTTTTCAATTAGTACAGTCCGGATGGAAAACTGTGATATTTGCTCGAAAATAAGACGATGTAGTGAGTACTACTAGTACACAAACTGTTGTAAGTGGTAAAAGTCGAGTGTAAGTCAAGTATTTGCGCACATCATTTTCGCTGCCCACTGCAATTGCTGGACGTATCACAGCGTTCTTCTCCCTGGGGTCCGTGCAACTATCTTCCCTACTAGAGCGGACCATAGTAGCTCGAACCGTGGCAGAACCAACCAGCTTTGCCCAAAAACAACTTGCAAACGAGGTTTTAATCAGCAAATCGTTGTCGACAAGCTTGAAGTCATCATGCCACCCGAAACCAAGTTGTCGACAAGCTTTTCTCCCGACAACTTGTCGACAAGGAAGAGAAAAACAAGTTATCGATGAGCTTTTCTAAAAAACAACTTGCAAACAAGCTTTTGGCCGAAAAGATTGCCGACAAGGAAGTACAAAAACAAGTTGTCGACAAGCTTTCGGAAAAGCAAGTTTCAGATGCGATCAGAAACTTGCCTGTCGACAAGTTGTTTTTGGGATTCTGAGAATGATCGGTAGTCAACCACATTATTGGCAAAACTCAGATAACATTAATCTCACAGCTCCACTTTCAAAAGCTCCCGCATGAGCCTTGTCTAACTGTCTGGAAGACAAGAAGAAGCAGTGAGTAATGGAAGCCAGTGGTCATTTTCGAGGAACACTTTTGTTTCCTGTCGTCATAATTAGGATTTGGTTCCATCCAGGGCTGTGCGTTACAAAATTTACAAATTTTGCTGGTCCATTGATGCGTTATACGTGTGAAAGTCAGCGAATCACCTAAACAAAGCCCACGGATGCGAGCTGTGGACCCAAAACTTGAATGAAGATGATCACTACTGTAGTTGGCGGGAAGGATCTCCACGGGCCGAACGCATCATTGAGATTACCATGATGAACGTGTTAACGTACCCAAATTTACCCTTTACCTTGGACCCATCACTATTTTTACCTTACTCAATGTTTTCTCTACCCAACTGCCACCCATGGGTAATCATGTCCATGGAATGAAGATTACCCTTATTTCCAATGACGCATTCAAGCTCGGGAGCTTTTGGCGACGAAGAAGGACCGTGTGGTTTTTCACCATGACATGCAATACCTTCTCTAGTTACGGTTGGCAGGACAACTGTTCTGCGATACACGACAGAAGTTTCTGGGTTTCTGGCAAAGCTCTGGTGTGTTGGGAACCGCTCTAGAACGACGATATGAGCTGGTCCAGGTGGAGGTACCACAAATCATCTTCATCGTCACGGTTAGGCAGCGGCTGTAGGCGCTGGGTGAGGAACTGGACGTCGAAGATGTGTTCTGGACATAGTGATGGTCGCTGCTTCGATCGCGCCCCTGGCTAACCGTGAATCTATTTTTCCGAGGTCGCAAAACTGGTGCACGAGGAGGCTGGGGGGGGGGGGGATAAAATGGTTCTTACGAGCTCTGAGAAATTGCGAATTTGTATAGCTGTGTCCTTGTCGGGGTGAGGGGGAGTGTCTGTATGCAGCTTGTACAATCACATTATCCGCAAAGCTCCTATTTCAAGCTTCAATCCACTCGAACACAAAAACTCTAAGATAATTAAACAAATTTCATATCTACAGGGCGGTTTTCTTCTAGCTGCTAAGGAGTCGAAGAGAATTTTATGGCCGCTTGAAAACTATGATAGTGAGGTGCGTGACAAACCTATTAAGGTACGTGAAGACCGCGAATTTTCTCGCGTCTTTCCTTGAAGCTAAACTGACATAAGATGCGTTGCTGAATGACGATGGAGCAATTAGAATTGCAATTTTGCGATGTTGTCGGAAAAGCAGGTTCGTTGTGAATCCACTGGTGATGTCGACCTGGAAAAGTAGGAGCAAATTTCGGTAGAAAAGCAGGTCCATTTAATTTGGAACCGATTTTTCTGCTCATTTTATTTGTTTATGAGCACATGAACAAACATTCAGGCATCAAACATCGACAGTACAATAGCAATTCTAAACAGAATTTCAATAATTAAAGAGTTTGTTAACTAAGTCTCGTTGATTATTTGAGTGACGGAAAACAATCATCATTTTGAGAACCTGCGATTTCCTATGATTTCAGCTAAAATTCTAGAACTCACCACACTGGGAAAAGAGGCCGTGGATACGAAGCCCATGAGTGAAGCCGGGTCGAACTTTCCTTCGTAGTCGCGTCGTCGCTGCTTTTCAAACGGTCGGTATGTGGATACCGTTGAAGTGCTCCTGAAAATTTATTCCCTTTTTCTGGAAGAATCCGGTGGGTTCCCTTGATTAATGAATTGCGAGGTACTGCAAATACATTTAATGTACGATAAGCATTCGATGATCACTCTCAATCCGAAAATTCTACGCCGTAGAAGTCTGAGGAATGGAAAGAAAAGAGGAAAAAGGAAGGGAAAATAACTTCAATTTTCTGAAATTTCAAGAGGAATTATGCGAATTTTCTCTAAACTTATACAGTATCCAAGCGGAATCTGGTCTTTTCGTTTCGAAAATGCTCGACCTATGTGAATTTAGCTGGAATTTGAAATCGAGAGAATTTCCCGAAATGCGTATCGTACAGACCATTGGATTGGCTTGTAAGTTCTGCACCACATAAATCTAGATAGCCAAGATTTGTCAACAATTTGTGGGCGGGATTTTCTGATATCATCCAAGATTATGCTAGATCTTTTAATAAATGTAGGATTTCCAAATCACCCTGGCTTAATATCAATCCGAACAGCCATAAAGTAGCGACCGTGGAATCGATCGGCAGCAATGGAGAAGTGCTGGAACTCGGTGCGGTCACGATCTGGGAAGGTACCTATGGTGACTGGATGCGGAACGGAGCCGAACAGCAAACCTTAACAGTAGATTGTTGACGGTTTCTCTGTAAAATTTATTGAGGACCTCTTTCATGGGTAGAGTGGAACTCCATACAAGATTCCAGGAAGTTGACAAAAAAAACGGTTCAAGAATAAAGGTCATTTCAGAACTTACCCTTCAAATAATTTAGACTTTTCTAAATTTCTGGATTTTTTTGCTCCTATTTTTCTCTAGCGAACCCGTAGAGGCGCAGGAGCAGAACAATTTCCGAACCAATATCCTACACCTCTGCGGAATAACATATGAGTACCTAGAAAGTGTTCAAGGCTGCGCTTATATATAGCTCCAGAAAATTGGAAAAAATTGCGCTTATTCAAGGGCTGTTTTAATGCTCAACAAAGATATCTTTCATTCGAAAAATCATCAGAAATATTGTAGTCCTCCGTGGGATGCGCCACACACTCGACTTCATCTATGTAGCATGTTAGAGGCATTGGATGCCTCATTGCCCTCCCATACAGTGACTTGTGGGAGGCATCTGGCGCTTCCTCCCCCGCCCCCCACAGACTTCTCTGGTACCAATTCACTGGATTCGGGGGGATGGGTGGCTTGCCTGGGTCGGGGAGCGACCGAACCATCGATCATGAGAGCAAAAGCGGGCCCATGCCACTGTTCTACATGCGGCCGCATTCAAAATAATGAACTTGAAAAATTCTTAACAAGACGAATGCCGGAGCAGAGAACGTGGCATTTTAACGACTCAACGAATAGCGGTCGGTCTTCGATTAACTTAATGAATTAGCGGATCAATGATGAGTTTTTATATTATTTTTCATCAGCAGCTTTGAACACAAATGTATTTCAATTACTACATATATGGAAATTCCTCAAACTTTTGCCTAATGGACATTGATTTCTGCCTTTCGAATTCTCTTATTCCGCTCAAAATTGAAGAAAAAGATCAAACCCTTTGTTAAAATTTGTGAAAGACTGAGTAACTTTGATTGACACCATTGATAAAATCTTTTTTTTGTGCATATCTAAGTACCCCTGAAGAGCACTTACCCTTTTTAGCGTTCTTTACATCCTCATCGTTGCGGAGCTCAATGAGAGGTCCAGAAAGCATTCTGGAAATGAAATTGTTGAAAAAAGAAACTGAGGACAGCCTTAAGTAAAAGTGTTGATGATGGCGAAAATTGGATAACTGAGGAATTACCCACAAATACATCCACTGCAGATAGAACTCTTCGTCTCTGATGTAGTATGTTGATCCGATATTTTGTCCGTCTCTGGAAAGGAGCTTTAGTTTCTGATGTTTATACTACATGTAGTAATTTTTCTGGAGCTGAAATGATTCCGTAGGTGATCTCGGGTAGTAAATGATGATGAGCCGAGTATTCCGAGTAGATTCCAAGGAGCAATTGTCTGTAGCGGGTGGAGAAATGGACTGCTAAGGGGGAAGGGTGGGAGGCGGGGGGAGAAAGCGTGGAGAAAATTGAGCCTCCGACACTCTGTGGACCAGAATTTCAGAAAAAAATTGATAAAACTGTCCATTACAGCACTAATAATTTAAGGTCAATATTCAAAAAAATCAAGGATAAAGAAATAAGAATGAGCTTACATCAATGCTTGACTATTTTATAAAGTGTTATTGGAAAATCTGGCGACCCATTTTCGCGGGGGGAGGGGCGGGAGAAGGGGGGGGGGGGGTGAGGGGGAAAGGGTAGGCTTCAAGAAAGCAACATAATGATGAACTCACCGGTATGCGACAACAGTATGGAAGTCCTTACGAGTCAGTCCGTGGCAGAAATCGGCGTGCTTGTGACATTCGACGTGAGCCAAGATGACATCTGAATGGGGAAACTTCTAGAAGGCGAAAATTGTTAGCAGAAAGTAATTATTCGATTAATGAGAGTAATTTTTTACTCACAATCAGGAGCCTTTGCTGCAACTGAATAGACCAGACAAAGTAATAATATAATTCATTCATTCATTCAAGCATTCATTCATTCATTCATTCACTCATTCATTCATTCATTCATTCATTCATTCATTCATTCATTCATTCATTCATTCATTCATTCATTCATTCATTCATTCTTCATTCATTCATTCATTCATTCACATTCATTCATTCATTCATTCATTCATTCATTCATTCATTCATTCATTCATTCATTCATTCATTCATTCATTCATTCATTCATTCATTCATTCATTCATTCATTCATTCATTCATTCATTCATTCATTCATTCATTCATTCATCCAAGTAATGGAAGATAATGAGAATGAAAATTTTAATGTTGTAAAAAAATAAATTACAAGTGATAAAAACTAAAAGATAAAAATAAGTACATCACGCCTTTTTAGTAGTACTGAGTACTGATCTAATAACAGCAAAACCAATCATAAATTGTTCAACTCGGCAGCACTTACCCTTCCCAAAATTAGCTTTTTTTGACGTCCTGGCCCATAAGTTGAAGGCGTGTAGGCTTACGGTGTGAACTGCAATTAATGAGAAGTAATTTTATGGGAAGAGAAAATGGAGGCACATCAGATTAAAGCAGCAAAAAAGTCGGTTGTTATTCGTTTCTGAACATGCCCTAGACCCCTCGCGGGAGTAAGAAGCCGAAAAATGTGGTTTCTTCAAATTCATGGCGTCTTAGGTTCAGACAATTGTAGAGATTACCCATGGTAAACGTATCGACGTACCCAAATTTATCCTTTACCTGGCACCAATCAACATGTTTACCCATACATGACATTGTCTACACCCAGCTGCCACCCGTGGTTATGAGGTTACCCATCTTTCCAATGATGCATCTGGGTCCTAGTCAGTTGTTGATGACGTACCATGACTCCAGAAGAGCACAAAGAGCTCTTTGTTCGCGTTCAGAGCATCGTTGAACTGCTTCTCGCTCGCGTACGAGACCAAATTATGCTCGACGGCATCCAAATCCTCTCCATTCCTAGAATACTTCATGTTCTATGATTGAGCATAATTTTGAATGGAAGTCGCACCTAAACTCTAGCAAATCTGTATCGATTAGATCCAGCTCTGTAGGGCTCCATAGCTCCATCTCAACTGGTGGCGGCTTGTTGATCGTCTGCAGTTCTTTGGCTGATAGTGCTCTCACAAATCCTACTTCCTTATCTGCTTCTGGAGATGCATAGAGAGTAAGAGAATGTGGAGAGTGCCGTGACAGTGCGCTAAATTCGAATAGAATAAGTACTACAGTAACCCTACAGTATCCCGTCTTGCAACGGGGTAACAAAACGCACTCCAAAATGGCCATTTCCGTTGCGCCTGGATTCTTCTCGTTTAGTTTTTGCTCCAGGGAGTATACTGCCGCTCCTTTTGCTCTGTAAAGGAAGCAAGTGACGAAGTTTTCAGGACTATTCCAGAACTGACTTCAGCTACTCACGAATCTTCTATCACCAGATAATGGTAGCTGCCCTCTGGTTGGTAGTCACCGCAGCGGTAGTGCTCTGAGTCTTCGACGCAAGATATCTGAAGAGATATCGGGCTTTTATTCCATTTTTTTTTGCAAAATTAATTATACATCGGTATCATAGTGCATACATATGCACAAAGTACAGTTCTTATTAAGTCACTTGCACTATTCAAAATCTTTTAGCGAGCCACAGTTGGTGAATATATGGTTATAAATCTATTGGTAACCCTCAGATTGGGGGGGGGGGGAGAAATACTGAAATCAGGTAGCGCAACTCTGAAATCATTTAACTCCTTTCTCAGAATAAATGAATACAACCGGAACAATTTCCTAGAATACAATAATTTGTGAAAAAAAAACATAATAATTACTACGGCAACCTAGAAACATCTGAAAAAGTGCATCTACAAAAGGTAAGATCATCGAGACATATGTATACTCGAGATAAACAACCACTTTCAGATTTTATTTGATTTCATTTTTTAACTTTCTCGAGAAATGTGCGCCCAAACGAAAATTGAAATTTTGTGGCAACTTCCCGGCTTCTTAACAATAACAACAATGTACAACAACAAAATTTTCCTGAATTTTTCGTAGATCGTTTGATAGAGAATCTACTTCAATTTGAAAAATAAACCGTATGGGGGAAAACTGAAAAAAATTGGATTTAGGAACAAGAATGCTTGAGCAAAGCTTGGATCATCTCCAATCTCGAGCTCCACAAGCACTAAAAATGCTCACCACTTCATTGTCAATCGTCAGCCGAGCTTGTTGTTTTAACCGTTGTCGTAGCTCCCCAATTTTTGTAAGCACCAAGTTGGCGAAGTCTTTTTGTTGCTCTGGAAAAAGTCTGGTAATATGGAAGATTAGAAGTGAACGAAAAAAAGATTAGAAAACGCTGAAGTAAACTGCATACATTTTATAAATCTGCTTCGATTCACGACTTTATTTGCCCCTCACGGAAAATGCCGCTTTCAGCGTAAAATGTAAATGAACCCACTGTTTTCACTGCGATGGACGAATGTTGTCTGAATAAAGTACTCCGGAGGGACAGCTCCAGGCGCTCCCGAAGGCTCATCAAAGTCCCAGCCCTGAAAACATGATACCTTTGTATGTTTCTTGGAGCGTGACTTTCAGGTACTCCTGCTTAGAATATTGCAATGGAATTATCGTTGTTTCAATGTGCGCATATCTTAAGAGTTGCTATACAAACTGAGGGAGCCATAGCCCTGTCCGACAGTATGATTGCTATGAAAAACGATTCATATGTAGTATAGCTTCTCTCTAACTGTACCTAAAATTATAGTGCTACATCTTGGCGAAGCGCCCTAGCCATGTACACATGTACAAGGACGAGGAATCCCCTTACAGACAGTGATAAACTCGGCGTTTGAACCAAACTGTCCGATTGATTAAAGGAGCTCTAGAATCACATTCCTAAATTTTTCATGGTGTCCACACTAATCCATTGACAATCGCGCTCTTCATTGGTTTACCGGACCTTATCATCGCATGCTATGGGATTTGACTCATTTTTGAGATTCAGCATTCTTGTGGATAGGATACCAATTCAGTCGCGCCTAAAGATCAAGGAGGTCAAAGTAAGCAATGCCAGAATGTTTTTCAGAATTGTGAGAGAAAGAAGGAAATCAGAGATCCATAGAGTTAGGAACTGGAAAACCGCCGTGGACTTCGAGGAATTGGAGGAAAATCGGAAAATCAGGAAAATCGGAAAATCAGGAGAATCAGGAAAATCGAAGATTTCATGGAATTTCAAAATTAAAGGCTGTAACGAATAAGCTAATGTATGGTAAATCAGAAAGTAATGAGGGCAGTGCCTTTCGGGGGAGTGCGTACCAATAATTCCCACATTATTTCTGGTTTCGTTGCAGCCGGACATAGAGTTAAAATGGTGTCTCACCATAGAATTTCGAGATTTTCAACCAAAATATTGCTTGGCGATGTTGATAGTAATGGTGCACACGATTCTCAAGGAAAAATCTAGACAAGCCCCTATACCGTATATTAGCCCTTTTCTGTGAACAGCTAGGAATGTCCATCGAAAAATCTGCCGCAAGGCTGTGCAACTGTTGATAACGATCGTTAAGCCTCAGACCTTTTCATGGCGGATTTCTCAACGGGCACCTCGATTTCTAAACATATAAGAAAGGCTTAGAAGCACGACTCCAGCATGTTTGCAAAAAATCGTGCGCACCCGTTCCAGTGTCGCTTGACGATTCTTTTGGTGTGAATGTCTCAAAATCAACTCCGGAGTGAGACATTGTGTTTAAAAAGGCCCTTGAAAATTATGTGGTCTTGCACATGGATCCGAATGGACCATAGTTGGGAAGGGGGGGGGGGGTGGCAGACATTTTCGGTTTTCGATCTTTGATACCGGACTGCCAGACTATGGAATTCGCTCCTCATAAATGCGCCCATATGCTAAGGTCCTCCGAATCGCTTCATTCGGATCCTATCATGAGCAATGCTCACAGCCTTGTGCAAAGACACTCAGAGGTATTTTTCGTTCATGGTTCTCTGCTGAAGTTGCTTTTACATTTCTGTATTAGCACGAAAAAAGTCACTCCCTCACTAAGGAATTCCAGAGGAATTTGTTATTTATCTTTTTCTTTGGTCCGTCTAATGATATGAGCGGAACGGAAAATTTATTTCTTCCGTTTTCTTTCTTCCTACTCTGTTTTTATCATGGTTACTCTACTGATTTATAAGATACTATACAACGGCACAATATACTAAGGGAAAGTAATGAGACAGGATATGAACAATAGACGTTGATTTGTTCGAAAACTCCATTTGTATTTGGTACTGGTACAACTCCGGAGATTGTTCAGTTGATCATTGTAATTTCCAATTTTCAATTATCATGCTCCTCATTTCCAAGACTCATATTTCCTTTGAGAATTATCCCGAACGGCAGATGGAAGGCAGATTACAAATCTATAGTAGAAAATATGTACATCAATAAATGCGGAATAAAACAATATTCACCCTTACTAACAATGATCACCCTTACTTGAGAATTTTTTCCAGTATCACATGACGAAATTGAATAGTGTCAGAGCGTGATTTCATTTACATAGGTCTAATGTACTTGTGTGCATAACCAATCAAATGTTTGTTCTGACACATGCTTGACTAGCAGTTTTTTCTTTGTTTCTGTTTTTTTTTTCTTTAGAAGCTGTCACATTCCGTAGGAGGCCTACAAAACAGCCAACAATCTACATATGTATAGACTTCAATGAGTCCAGGCCCGCTCGCCGCTCCGTGCCATCCTCGTTGGTAATTGCCTGCGCTTCTGCACATTTCACTTTCATAACCGTTCTCGTTTGTGGTGTGGCACCTGTGACCGGGTAGGAACCACACGTATCCCCGGCATGTCCTTGTTGGCAATACTTTTTTTATTTTTATAAGCCAGAGAAAAGGCGTGTCATAGACAGCACGGAACACAAAATACAAAAAGCAAAAGGAGGAAAGAAACAGGTTAACATCATCCCACGAATTTCCAAAGCCTAATTCTTAAGCAAAATAAGAAAAAGTCTTCATTGCACTCTTCAAATAGGTAAATGTTCAACCAGTTCTAGAGGCAGGCGCC
>KN730010.1:0-10999 GCA_000816745.1 Ancylostoma duodenale | reverse complement strand
AAAACCCATTCAAGAAGCGTGAATTTTTAAAGAGAAAAGGAGTCGCGAAAAAAAGCCGCACTAATTATGCGCCAACCTAATATAAATTCGTCTTCATTTTGGTCATGTTCGCAAGCTTCTATGTACATTCCACGGACACTCTCGTCCCACCTTAACCAGCCCCTCGTCACTCCTTTCCACATTCCGCGACTTCCTCGATAATCTATCATAACACGCTCGATCCTGCTACCCATCGGAGAGCCTTCCTTGAACAGAGTAACTTTTTTCGAACCGATGCTTTGCAATTCCGTCACGTTTGATGAGAGCGTCGTATTTGTCTGACACGGGTAGTAGATGAGGTTCAGTAGAAGTTTGGCTAGTTCAGGATCCTTGCCCTCAGCAACTATGTATGTTCCTGAAAAAGGTGTGGAAGCAGTTCATTGTGCGTGTATTTCGCGCGACACCAGGTGTTCGCATTGCGTTCCATTCGCGCTTGCATTCCGTCGTGCATTATTTCACCTCAGTGGATTTTTTCAAATTACGCGCGCATTGTATTTTGCATTGCATTTTTTGCATTTTTTCCGTAATGCTCAAATTTTAGGTCATCTTCTCAAATTCTCATTTGAAATTTGCGCACACTGCATTCCACATTGCATTTCCTTTCGCATTTTTTTGCGGTGCATCAGTTTTGCTCATCTCTTCGGATTCTTCTTTGAATTTCGAGCGCATTTCATTTGCCCTTGCATTATTTTTGCATTTTTTCGCTTTACATCAGTTTAGAGGATCATATATTTTACGATGAATACTTGTAGACCGCCAGATCACATTATGATAGCACTTGAATAGATACTCCTGGCGGTTATTGCCTTGAAGAATGTACCTGTTGTACAAATATGAGCATCTGGGGCAACTACGCCTATATCTTTCGCATAAAAGGACCTGGATGCTCAGGGCAGAAATCACCTTGCTCTACTGTCGTCAATGGCTCCAGTTCGACTCGGGGAACGCTTCGTGGTATGAGCTGACGGACATTATCAGCACTATCTGTGACTGTAGTCGGAGTCAGAGAACCCTTCGTGGAGTGAACTAACGAGGAAAACCCAATAAACAGTTATAAGCAGTCGTATCCAACTACAAAACCCATTGGCCCACACCAAAGTTTTTCACTGTTTTCTTCTAGCAGAAGTTTTCCCTGAAGAGGATCATGTCTTGACGATGTGGTCAGCAGAGATGTGCGTAATTACGATTTACGATTTACGAATTACGATTTACGGCCATTTTTGGCGAATTTTTTACGATTTACGATTTACGAAAAATGGGCCTAAGTTCCGTAACAAAATCGTAAATAACGAAAGGCAACGAATCTCGCCATAGCGCTTGTGCTTGGTACAAATGTGCGTGATTTGTTTGTGTTTGCATTTTGCAGCAGTACTAAGAGTAAATTCGTGCAGTTTTGCTTACAGTTCCTAGAGCTCATGCCAATGCCAGTATAGAGACTACTGGTTAGAACAGTGGAAATCATAGGATTACATGGAGTGCCACAAGGACATCGACAGCCCCACTTTCAGCCCTCTTTTCCTAATAGTTCTAAGCAGTCGCAGATAGTGTAAACTGTCCGCCAAGTCTCTGTCCTTCTTCAAAAAATTTGCTTCGTTTTTCTGATTTCAACTATGGCATGATCTCGTGTGCAAGGAGTTTCTTTCCTCACTGAGCTCTTATGAACCAATTCATAATAGCTGCGAACAAGGGTGATAAAGTGCAAGACATAGTCCTTTTCTGGAATGCATCACTCATTTGACTTCATCTGATAATCGTAGAGGTGTTGAATGCGACCACCATACATTGATTTGGTGGGAGGACCCGATGTAACAAGTCAGCGCTTCGTCCTTTCGTATTCCTATGATACTAATTTATTCTGCTCAAAGAAATGGACTGCTTTGGTGGCACGGAAACAGATAGAACCATCGACCATGTCGACTTCAGAAATACTGAGAGATTGAATTTTCTCTTCCGTGGGCATAAATAATAATCTTAGAATTGGACAACCCGCTTAAAATATTGAGAAAAGGTTGACCCTTCATCAGAATTGTGTCATTCCAAAGTCAAGACAGCAAAGTTCTCTGATGATCGATTCCGCAGTAGAGACATATTTCAAATCGCTTTGAGAATGAATATGAAACCAGTTGAAATTTTATGCATCTTATCAGTGGAACTCGGGTTCTCAGTTACGATTTACGATTTACGGTTTACGACGGTTTTGGAAAATTTACGATTTACGATTTACGAAATTTGGAATTTTTGTTACGCACATCCCTGGTGGTCAGGCCTGCTTTGGCGGTATCGAGGTGGGAATGCGAGAAATATTTCCACAATGATTGCTTCCGTCTTGAACATTTACACGTCCTCAAAAGATCTGTCGTTAATCTGTTTTTTTCTTCAAAGAATTGTTTGATGCTCAAGGGAAAAAGAATAGAATGAAAAATCTTGACACCTCTTGAAATTTGCTTTTGCAATCTTTGTAACTTTGCACTGAATCACTCTGGGCACGATTGATGACCAAAAATAGGTGGTGCTTTCTCGAGGACGACGGCAATTCATGACCCGAGAACTTAAGAAGAATGATTTATGATACAAAACCAAACTTATGGCGAAACTTATAACTGAGAAAAAGGCAGAAACTCACAGTCTGCGTCAAACTGGTTGCGACATTGAGTACAAAGTATACCGCAGCAAGCATCTGACGCAATTGCATGGAACATAGTCTCTTACCGCCTTTTTCAACTTGGTTCTGCTGTGGTTCCGTGGGAGTAACGCTATAAAGCAGGTCATCAAGTTTGCCATAGACTGGGAAGACACTATGTCCTGTTAAGAACGGTTCCCTCAATTCGTTAAGACGCACAATGCTTGATATTTGCATGGTACATAATCTGCTTGACACTGCAACTAACATTAATGCTCTTGTTTTGTTCAGCATAACACCCTCAATAGCTAGGGGTGGCCCTTTTAAAATAGCGTCTTCAAAAGCTGAACGTTTGATAAGGACAACTGGCTTTACTGTCAGGAAAGGAACTGCATAGATCAAAATAAGAAGGAGAATATCCACCAAATGTTCCAGCGCATGGTTCAAACAAGTTGTTAGGTCCAAGATATGTGTAGCATAGATCACATTTTTCTCAATAATGGTAACTGCTCAATCAGAACTTGTATTCTACTAGCGCCCCTTCGGGACGCTAGAAAGTGGAGTGGGGCAGCCACTTGTGGCATGAAGCTTCGCACTTGCCAAATCTTTAGAAAATTGATAAAGAAGCAGAACCAGTCTTTAAATGTGCCAAACATGAAGTCCTTCTTATGAGTTGAGTATGAGTATGAGAAGTCCGTTCTCCGTCGTATGGCATATTCCTGCGTATTCCTCACTACCGGGCCAACGCAGACGCGTTCTCCATCAGCGCAACTGTATCCTGCAGTTCCCCACACTATTGGACCAAAGCGAAATCGTATGCTAGTGTTTTCCAAACTACTGGGCCGCAGCGGGCTTTCTTCTCTCGGTGGACCCGCATTCTGGCGTCATATTCACTGTGAGGCCACAGTGAACCCGTTCACCGTCGGCTGGACCGTATCCTGGTATTCTCCACTTTATTGAGTCACACCGGACCAATATTATGTCGGCGGACCCTCATCCTGGTGCTATCCACACCACTGGGCCACGGCGAGCCCTTTCTCCATCGGTGGACCCGTATCCTGGCGTCCTCCACACCAGTGGGGGCCAGGGCGGGCCCTTTCTCCATCGGTGGACCCGTATCCTGACGTGTTCGTCACTGTTGGACCAGGGCGAGCCCTTTCTCCATCGATGGACCCGTATCTTGGCGTTCCCGACACCACTGGGCCACAACGGGCCCTTTCTCCATCGGAGGACCCGTGTCCTGGCGTCCTCCACACCACTGAGCCACGGCGGGCCCTTTCTCCATCGGAGAACCAGTAACCTGACGTTCACCACACCCCTGGGCCACGGTGGGCCCTTTCTCCATCGATGGACCCGTATCCTAACGTCTTCCTCACTGCTGGGCCACGGCGGGTCCTTCCTCCATTGGTGGACCAGCGTTCTGGTGTTTTCCTCACTATTAGGCCACACCAGACCCTTACTCCATCGGTGGACCCACATCCTAGCGTTCTCCACGTTAGTGAGGCTGAGCGAACCGATTCTATAATGGCGGACCCGTATGTTGGTGTGCTCCACACTATTGGTCCACAACAGGCTCTTCACCCAGGTCAACGATCAACCCTTATTAGTGTTTTCCGTCACAGTTAGGCAAAACCGGACCTGATCTCCATCAGCGGAGTCGTATCCGAGCGTTTTCACCACTTTTGAGCCCTGCACACCTGTTTTCTATCGGAGATCCCGTGCCCTTTGTAAATCTCAAGAGTAAAGGCTTGGGAGTTATTCAGAAATTTGGGCTAAGTATTTGTTGATTTTGATCAACTATTTGTTGATTGGTCACACAATGTCATGCCTTGATATACTGGGGCCTTCACTCTGTGTGTTATTGCAGAAGCTTTCTCGAAACGCGCGCATGTCTTGACTGCACAAACGCTACGAAAATTCAGCAGGAAATGCGACAATAGCATCAATCAGATGAGGCGACCACCTACGTCCAGCTCCACCAAGCTTCCAAGACACTGTAGCTCTCATAGAACCCACCCATGTCTTCACTTGAGGTGCCTACAGCGTCGCAACAGTGGAAGGGGGGTTTTCCTGCTGCGTACACTGTGCAGCCTGAAAGCTTGTAAAGATCCCTCACTCCTATGCTGCGAGACCGCCAGCGAAGATGATGAAATCACCACCCCGTGCATGCGGGGGAGCCAAGTGACGTAATAGCGGGTCCCGAAACGAACGTGCCTGCGTCCGTAGAAATCGGCCATTTCGCCCCTCAGTCTGCGCCTCAAGATTGGGGTGTCTATGAGTGCCACCCCGTATCTCTAGCCGCTCTAGCCCCCTTAAGGCGCTTTGTTTAATAGATCTGTATTGTGTACCCATAGCGTTGTGAACAACACGCAATAAACCTTAAACACATCCAAACAAAAGGTGATTCACGTTTTACAGTCCTTAGAAAAAAATAGACGGATTGCGCCTGCGGTTTCATATTGTCGCGGCCGCAGAATCGTGGCGGGGCCCCGTTCACTTCTACCATGCTCTCTCCGCATCCTCCATTCAGGTCCCACCTCGTCCTTGCAGTCACGGAATCCGTCTATCTCTTTGAGAAGGCCTTTAGCTACATAGAGCTTTCTTCGAAATCAGCATAGAAGAAAGCTCCAGGTGTTCCGAAGATTCTGGCCAGCAGCAACGCTTCTCATCCAGGTTTTTTTTTCTGGAAATCTCCTGCTAAAGATGGTGGGCAACAAGGAATATGCTGCTATCTTGCCTAAGCAAGGAAGAATTTTCTCCTAAATGCAGGGTTTGAAGTGGCATCTAAGATTGAAAGTATATAGTAGCAGCTATAGCTACGTTGCGGCTATTTTTAAAGCCAGCCATTCGGCGAACTTATGCGAGGTGTGCGAAGCCAAGTGAGTAACAACAAACGATACTTTGGAAGAGATACAATCCCAAAACCTTTGTGACCGCTGTAACTATGTAATTCATGTCATAGATGTAACATGAACTTGCATTGGTCTCTCTTACGTTCAATGCTCCCAATAAAAATTTGGAATGGGTCAAAAAAGTAGGTGTCTCCGCTATTTGTCTTTCTCTAGTGCCTGGTGCAGAACGGACAACCCTTTGTGGCAAGGATAAAAGCGTGACACAAGACTACTCCTGCACCATAATCTGAAGGATTCTTTCTGGTTTTAAGACTCCGTCGAACTCATCCACGATGTTTCGACAATTTGTCGTAACTGCTACGATTTTGTTTACTTATGTTTCTGCAATTAAATTGGAAGATTTCCCGCAAGAGTACAGAGGTATGATGTATAGATTCAATGAATGGCTTGTTCATCGTATGCATATAATAAGCTTTTTTTTCTAGAACTCATACCTGAACGTGTGAAGAAATTGATAACAGGACTTTCTGAACAGGAGCAAGCTACTATGAAGGAAGTTTACGAGAATTTCCACAACTATAAGAGCGATGCAGAGGTATAGTATCTTGAAACCACAACAACGCCTCATAGATTGCAAGAAAAAGGAGTGTGACTACGTTCAGGTGGCGGCGGCGATCAGAGCGAAATCACCAGAGCTGGCTGCAAAACTCGAAGATTTCCAATCTTGGTGGAGTGGAAAGGCTTCCGCTCTCGGACCCGAAGCCAGAGCCTATTTTGACGCGGTATGAATTTTCGCGGAGAAAAAAAGCAGGAGGTTTCCCACACTTGTTGAATTTCGTTTAGATGCACGAAAATGCTTACAAGATTCGAGCACAATTTTACGCTGGCCATAGGCCGAGTCGCGCTGAGATAAAACAGTCCGCATTGGAAGCGATTGACAAGTACAAAGCTTTGTCTGCAGCTGGAAAAGCGGATTTCCAGAAGCAATTTCCTCTACTGACAAGAGTCCTTACAAGTAAGCATTGTTTTTGTGTCGTTCGAACCACGTTGTTTTGAAAATGTTGTTGAAGTCTTGTTCTTTCGAGGCGATGAGGTCTACAAGCATTTGCAATCCTTGAACTAAGAGACTCAAAGCAGTACGACGGCAGGAGGACATAGACACAGGTTTTGCTTAAACTCCCCGTACAGTAATGTATATAAGTATTGCGCAACTGTAAATTGGAAGAATCTTTTTTTTTTCGAAGCAAAGTTTTGGGAAATAAAGCAGCTCTGAAAGCTCTGAGCCAAGAAATTGCCATCATTGTCTCGTCTTCTTCAATTGAAATGTTACGGGAAGGACATACAAAGGCAATAAACTTTTTCATTACTGCACAGTGGTGAACACAACTGTAAACACAACTTTAACACAAATGGTTGCAAATGCAAGAACTTACATGTGCAATGTGGTCATTTAACATTTAACATTTAACTTTTATTGCGCGTGCAACGCACATGAATTATGATTAGAGAGACAGAATGAGAATGAATGACAAAAAAAGACAGAACGCAGAACGAGAAAGATGGCAGCTGGGCTGGATATCTCACGACGATGCCTCCATAGAGTTGTTGAGGAGAAGCTCGAGATGCTAGCTTACAAGCTGCGAAAGTTGCATGGCCTCAATGAGAATTAAAGGATTGTTAGAGTGAAAAAATGCCACGCGCTCCTTGAGAAGGCCGTTGGTGACGTATGAGGACGGTTTTCACGTATGGAAAACTGTTCACAGTTGAAAAGGTGTACAATCCCCAAAATGATGAGGTGTACGCAGGGGAGCCGATGCAGCAGGCCGGATTGCATCATGCAACTTGCATTCAGGATTTGTGATGGTTTTCGCCAGAGTGTCAGTTACCGGGCATACCCCCTAATTTTGGTGGAAAAAGACGTCAGGGTCGACGAAAACGTCTACTTGGGAATACTAAAGAATCACCTCGTTCCATGGGCCACCGAGCACTACGAAAACGGCCACTGGATCTTGCAACAAGACGGAGCTCCCGCTCATCGGGCTAAGTCCACCTCTAACTGGTATCTCGCCAGCCTGCCGGATTATCCGCGCCTCCGAATGGCTGGCCAATTCGCTTACCTGAACGTCCTGGACCTCTCAATCTAGGCGATGCTAGAGCAGAAGGCCTGTCAGAAAAAAAAACACTAGCGTTCAGGCTTTAGAAGTCTCTGGAGGGAGCCTGGAACGAAATCCCGCTAGATCACGTGCGGGCCGCGGTGGAGACACATCCTGAGAGTCTGAAGGCAGTCACCCGCGTCAAAGGAGTCCACATTGGATAACCTCCTGGTTTTTGTCTTCTCAGGTTTTTGTTATTAAACAGCTGTCAATGAGATCGTCTGAATTGATTCGTTTATACGACTTTTATGCTTTTTTTATTTTGGGACAGTAATTATGCGCCACCCTGTATTTTACTAGCTTTGCGCTGATACTCTGCGAAGGATTCCTTCATTTTTGCGGCTATCCTTTGCATGTGGTAAGGATCCTTTGCATGTGGTCTCTCAAATTTTTGTCTCAATCTTTCAACGTTCCCCAAATAGGCATTGGATTTTATGCTTGTGAGTAGCTAGTAAAGCTACATCTATTAAAAGAAAAACAAAATTCTAAAGAAGCTATATCGTAGAACTCTTGAGAAGATAACGTCCTAAATTAGCTCCTCAGAATTTATTAGATTGTTGCAAAATCGATGTCGTATTTCAACAGTTGAGCTTGAATTGTCATAACTCGGCTGAAACTGAACTTTTTTTTACCAATTCAGTACGCATTTGAATCAGCAAATCTTCGCCATCTTTCCGCTCAATTTTGGTTCCATTAGGTTTGAAGCCAAGCTATTCGGACCAGCAAAATCGTCAAGAGCATTTCAAATAAACGTATCTTTACGGCCTCGTCTTGCTCTCAAGGATGGATCCAGCAGCTCGAGTTTGTGGTCACCCGTAGGAGAACGGTCCGCTGGATAAGATATATAGGGAAGGGTTTCGATCTCCACTTGCATCTGCCTCCAGGGCGTCTAGAGTGCAATTAGTGGTCTTAAGCTACTGTTCAACACTAGAGGGTGAATCAAAGGGAATCCATTTGGCCAATTTTTCTACCATGCGCATCCCTCCGATGGCGCCAACCCAAAGCCACCTTCAAGATGCTGAATAGGTCTCCTGGTGATAACTTCCACCAGTGGTTTCAGATCAGCGTTGACGTCGTCTAATTTTAGTCCATAACTCTGGGTCACGTATCTCCGGAATTAAATGATTTGGGCCAACATTGTGGTACGACTTTGTTGAGCATTCCCTCCTGGGTTGGTAGTAAACCCCTCGATGTCGTGAACTAATAGCTGCCAAGATGTGGTGACAGGGTCACTCACTTATGTCGCGAGATGTTCATGAACTTCCCATGATAAAGAGTGCGTTGTCGCTGATGTCGCGACATAGCCGGCAGCTAAGTTCAATGACTATATCACGACAGTGGTTGGGAGCCATGTTTGCGACCTCTTGGTCATAAGGCGCAGACAGCAAAAGTTGGGGAAATAGTGTGGAAGTCAACGAGGCGCGATGTCGCGAACTTGAACGGAATTCGTGAACGTTCAGTTCGTTGACAAAACAACGGTGTGGTATCTGCTCAGATCATTCTCAGATCAAGATCAAAACGAAGTTCTTTAGAAACAGCGCCGATTTATGGAGTTCTCTAACTTTCGTGCACATCCTTTGTTTTGTCTAACTGTAAGCTCGATACACAGTTTGATAAGAACCCACAAGATGACACGATTTTCAGACATTTTAGAGAATCATCGAGTATCTCGTGCATAGCTTCCATAGGCAGCTTTTCGCATTGTAGAGGCACTTGTGAAATAGTAGTTAAACAATCCGAACAAAGAATCCGCAGAGGAGGTAATCTTTATAGATTTTTCGAAAGGAACTTTTCAACAGGTTTCGCGCATAGGATAACTAAATAGGGAGAAGGGTGATGCGGCGAGAAGAAGTGAGATATCACACAAGGAGCATGAACCATACAAAACGAAAGCTTCACATTCAGCTGACATGAGGAGCCTGTACATTCCTGTTTTAATTGCGTGTCTGGGCACAGAGTTCGAACTACAATTTTCAAGTACTAGGTAAGGATTAAAAAAGTTCATGCAAAGTTTAGACTCCTTAGAAGTTACTCGGAAATTGCAATGGATGAGGGAGTGCATGAGAATGTTTCATTTGATTAGGCGGTCTGTAGTCAGTCATTCCCCATACAAAATTCTCAAAAACTGAATACACGTCTGGCTATGATTTCGCAAAAGATTAATAATGTTCAGAAAGCAAGCCTTCCTTACATCTTCTTAGCAGCGAATGCACTATCCACTAGGCCATGTGCGAGCGCTCTCTCTGCTGAAAGAGTCAGTGGAGATACATTGGCTAGCGAAGCACTCACTGATGTCGCGAGATTCTCGCGAAGTGAGCACAAATGTCGTGAACCTGCTGCGAACGAGTTCGCATCTTAGCTGTCGTGAGATAAGGGGTTTACTACCAGCCCTACATAGGTTGGTAGCATTTCATGTCCAAGCCGCTCCCTTGCTATCGAGTTCGAATCCACGAAACAGTTTGGGACGAATTTTAGCGCACGAATACACTTGAACCCACACTCGAAAAACCCAATAAAAGTGGGTAGGTTTGAAAAGGAATGAAAGGGCAGAAAGAGGGTGAATTGGGCTTCGAAACAAGTACAAAATGTGTGGTGGAAGCACCATTTCACATTCCGAGGCATCATTCCAAAGTTCATGGTTCAGAAATCTTGATCGTGATTTTGCAACAACCTAGTACATACTCCCTTCTATTCACAAGTTTCAAGTTACCGACAGTTTTGTTCTGTCCAGGTGCTTTGCAAATCCATTATGAATAGCTTGATTTATTATCTCAGTATCCATTCCAAAGCAGTAAAGACAAGCGTTCTAATGAAAAACTATCCTAATCAAATAGACTCTACCTTAAATTAGAACTCCTCTAATAACTGTGCACGTAGCTCTGAACAGCGTATGGCGTCGAATAAAAACCCTACCAGCATCTCCTTCTTAGATTTTTTACTCGACGCATTACGCTGTTCGGGTTGCGTTCGTGCTGCACAGTTGTCGGGGTTCCATTCGGGCATCTGATGTGGACGGTTTCCTTTCGAAAATGCAATCAGTTTAGGTAATTTCGGACCTTGGCTAATTGATGTACGATTGCGAAACGTGATGAACTGACATGAGCGGTAGCCGAAGATCGTCCAACCACAGTAAACCATAAAAACCAGGGAAGCGCATTGGATTTTATCGCTCTGGCACGAATTGTTCTCAGATTTGTGACTGTTTCGCGATTTGTGACTGCAGACGTTTATGAATGCCACCAATAAAAATGCTGTATTTTGAGTGAATGTAATCCACAAAACGTTCCTGTTCTAACGGGTCGACATCGAAGGACAACTATTTTATTAGTCTTTTC
>KN730005.1:6197-21367 GCA_000816745.1 Ancylostoma duodenale | reverse complement strand
TTCTCAAATTGCTGGCAGCAATGGTTACTGAGTGCCGCATTGCGAGGGCAGAACGTTCACTGAGTTCCGCGTCCACTCTCAACGCGAACGCAAACTCCCACTTTTCCTTCCTTTCATTCCAGACAAATTTAGTCCGACAGTGTCTGCACCGAGCACAATTGCAGAATGATGTACTGTTAGTGAGCATTTCTAACGATAACATCAGAAAGCAGCTGGTTCGCAGTCGACTCTATGATAGGTAATACGAAACATGTGTGACATGCTCGTGTTCAACAAGTTATGCCCAGGCTCAGAGAAGAAAACACATGAAAATTCAGAGGGATGTTGTCACGGCGGACCGATACACATTTTGACGAACTCTTGGTGTGCCTACTATGAGTACGAATGCAAACAACAACGATTGAAGAGTAGACAACAACTAAGTCTAACCTAGATTGATGTAAGGAAAAATAACCTGAATAATCTAGCCTACGTTAATGTAAAATGACGGCTATTAAATTAGTCATTGAGGAAAATGCGAGATTTCATACTGGCGAGGTAATCTATTGCGGCGAACAATCCTAATTGGTAGTATTTTACCATAGTGATACTAATAAATTCATTCGAATTGTTGACCATGCCGGTGATTACCAAGCCAAGTGATCTCAGTGATCCTCAGGGTCAAGGGTGTGTTGATAAATTATCAACGGAGGGTCGTATGGTGGGCGGATAAAGAGGAGGGGGAGGGGTCGTAGAGTGGGATCATGGTTGTGATGCAGAATTCGTGTACTTCTCTTAGTAGTAGTGCAGCCATGCCTCGGAACGAGGCTGAATTTCGAATAGTCATTTTGTTCATATCTTCTGCCAGTCCTGCTCATCCTTAAAGGCCGAAAAAAAGTCTCACCATGGAGACTACCCAGTTGTGCTTTGCGCTCAAGTTTCAGCTCCTCAGCATCAATAGAAAAGATTCAGCATATGAATTACGAAAGTGATGTTTAGTAGATAAAAATGGCCTTTTTTACCTGTTTTTATCGACTAGATCGAAGCAGGAAGGATAAGAACAGCGGAAAAGCGGACCACAATACCTGAGAGCGCAAATCTCCTACTAATTAAAACTGGGAAAAAATCGGTACCCCAGTCGGCTAGATCCCCTGTATTCAACTACAACCATGCCTCCGATCAAGCCGAAATTTTGGGTGAAAATTTTCGCACGTTCGTACTGCCAGTCCTACCCACTCCTGCGAACCGACGAAGGGTCATTCTGTGGACCTTACCCAACTGTGCTTTACCCACTCGTTTCAGGTCTCCAGGTTTAAAAGAAAAGATGCAGCACGAGAATTACGTAGATGAGGTTCCGTCGATAAAAATGGCCTTTTTGTATTTATCGACGGAGTTGAATCGCGGTCGAGGCAGCTACGGAAAAAGAAGCTGCACAGCCTCAAAGCGCAAACCTTCGACTATTTAAAACTGGAAAAAAATCGGCACCTCAACGGGCAAGGTCTTCTGCTATAGGTGTCGGACTACAACCATGCCTCTGAGCAAGTCAAAATTTTAGGTGAAAAATTTTGCCTTTTCGTACTACCAGTCCTTCCCAGTCCTACGAGCCGATAAAGTGTCCTTTCGTGCACTACTTTCGATTATCTTGAACCCAATACAAGCTCATGTTATTTTGAGTCGTGCAAAAAATTTAGCCTCGGAGGGATCGAACCCTTGACTATGTAGATGACGTATATCGATACTTTTCATGACAAAATTGAAGCAAATCGCCTGAGCAAGTCCGAACTCATGCTTTCAGAGCGATTTTCGCCAACCGCGTACATATCAGCTTTTTGCAAAATTTCTGGATAGAGAGGGGATCGAACCCTTGACGGTATACGCGACGGCTACTCCTACTGCTGCTATAACGTTTGAATTTGGAGTCGAGAAGTGTCTACATTTTGGTTCTCATTTCTTATCTCATCTGAAATTTGTGAAGGGGGATCGTGTTTTTTTTTTTGGGGGGGGGGGGGTCGTATGGGGTCGACTTTCTATCATCGTCACGCTTGACCCTAGTGACCCTACTTTCAGGAAGTGAAAAAAAAATCGTATTGTCACATTCATGCTCAGCTATTGAAAAGCCCCATTTGAAATGTTTTCGTCCGCCTGTGCGGCAAAAGTGGAAAAGTCAATAAAGTCAACAGGTCGATATTTTCGGTCAAGGGTTGTCATGCTGCTCATACTCAGCGTTTTGCTGAACCCCCGAGGGCGTGTGCTCACCGACCACTTATCAAAAGCAACGAGGAATGGATAAAATTGATACGATCGATATGCCAATCAACAGTTTTAGATGAAAAGCAGCCTACAACCTCACTCTGCGCGGAACATATCTACGGACAAGCTTCGGACTATTCGGCTAGTTCTCCAAAATTCCGAAACAAAGATATTTTTTGCCCGCGCTTCACCTAGAGGGCGTTATTTGAGGTGCTGATTGTGAGCACGAGTGGCGCATTCGTTTCGTACAGTGACCCCACTTTTGTAGAGATATGGTAACTATACTGTAGATTCGCCACCCCACATAATCATATCAAAGGTAGATAGAGAGGGGTTCTTGCAGAGGCTGATCACTTATGAAGACTACTTTCCGCACCGCCTTCGTTTTTCGACGAAATCGACATTTTCTCTCAATTTCCTATCCTATAACTATCGTATTCGGACGAAAATGGGGGTTACTGTACAGAATGGATAAGATGATCATGATCAGTATGTCAAATACTGTCTTACGCCAAATTTGAGAATATTCCCTGTTTTGTACTTACCGCAGACCTACAAAAAGGGATTACTGTACAAAACGAACACGATATTCGTGTTATGCAACCTAAATAACCTCCTTCGGCCGAACTTGGATGATATCTTTTTCTCGAAATTTTGGAGCAGAACCAGCCCAACAGTTCCCAAACTTTCACATTTCTATATACAGATAGTGAGAAATTTATAGAATGTCTGTCACCTTCACCGGCCCATGATTTGTCCACATGTAAAATCTGGTTAGAAATTGCTAATTCATCTTACTCAACTAATTCATGAGTCGGCTCTTGGGCTCAGCTCTAAGTGATGCAGGCTTTTCACAAACTTGCATACAACCTTGTTGTAAACTTCCATGCAAAGTTTACAGAACTTTACGTGCAACGTTCTTCTAAGCTTAGTTGTAAGCATTTCAAGCGCACATGCAGCTTTCTTGTTTATTTGTTAGGAAATTAACGCAACTTTTGCAAAATACACTGCATTCAGTTTCATCTTGCTTTTGTCACTCGCAGTCTCAAACACATTTCAAACCTTATGCAGCGCACATATCTTCCAGATCTATTGAGAAACCCACCATGTAAATGAAGATGCGAAACACCCGAACTCCTTATCAAGGAATATCATGGCAATTTTGAATAGTCTTGCTAAGAAACTCACCATTCCAGTACTGTGTTCATGTATGCGCTCAAAAATAAAAACCACCGTCATTACGCCCGGTCTAGTGGTGTAGCCACCTCACCAGTGACCATTCAAAGCTAAGGCATCAGCTGAGCACTACTCTAGCGTTTTCTGACAACCACCTTTGCCGGTTCGTCATACCACAAACAAAACCCACACACCATATATAATTTCTCAGCCGTCTGTGACTCTCGAACATCTGAAAGAACTGACAGCTTCAGCGTATTCTTTAACACATTCGCAACCTTTTAGCATGGTGTTTCACAAGGGACACACGTACTTTTGCGCAAGTGGAACCCGTGTGCCGTGACGCTGATGACGTCACAATGGTCGTATATAAGCCAGCGACAGAGGCGGGGCGGGGCTTGGCTTCTCTAGGCTCTTCGCCGATGGTAGCTTGACTGCCCTTTCAGATGTGTCCATCATCAGGGATCAACCAAGCAACAAACAAACAAACTGCCACACCAAGCGAGATGTCTCTACATCGCTCCATAACAATGTATTTTAATGGTGACAATAAATTATATGTGCCGCTGTGCTCTTAAACACATTATTTATCCAATTTACTAAGCTTCCGGATTACCAAGTTTAGACACCGTTCTCAACCGCTTGAGCACTTGGTCCCATGTAGTAGGAATTTTTCCTCCGCCGCATAATAACTTGAATTTGTGCAAATCTGAACTCCATCTTTTCCTCTTTTGTGATCGTCAAGAGGGTTTCCAAATGTTTGTCGTTCATTAACTTGATATCAATTGTAGTTGTTTTTTTTTCATATGTATCGTTCTCTCTGGTGTATGTTTCAACCACATATTAAAAAAAGTTTCAGTGAAGATCTGCTCTATCCAGTGCATGTTTAGAAAGTTTGAATATTTGTCACAGTAACACTACATAGAGGTCTGCTAATTGTGACCGCTTCACAGAAATATAGCTATGAAAAGAGCGTGCTCGCTTGGTTGAGCATGCAGTCCCATGCGTCGCACCATGCGTGTCAACCGGTTGAGCACATTGTCGCGAAGGTGTTATGTGATGACATACCCTTTATTTTTACACCAAAAATCTGCCAACGTACTATGTAATTATTTTTAATATATTCAACATCTCTTTACTGTACGGTGAGGTCTGTGCCGTGAAGAGAGTCTGTAGTACCCATGATACCTGAGTTGCACGATCTCTCCAGTTCGTGAAACTACAGACCAATCAGAATGTGCCTACCAGTGGCCAAGATCCTGAGAAGATCGGTCAATGCTTCTTCCATGGTAGAGTGATCGAAAAATTGTTCCGCTTGAACAGCCTGTTTCGTTTCAGGCGCCTCTGCCATCACTCAGTTTTTTGACATCGTTTTTAACTGGCTAGATCCTCTCAATGACGACAATTCCATAGATGTTATCTACTTTGGTTTATTTAAAGCATTCAATAAGATAGATCACTTGAAATTTCTTCCTATGTTGGGACAACTAGGAGTTCGCACTACAAGCTACGTGGAAAGCGTTCATACGTAGCACTTCTCGGGATCGTAAGTTCTGAATCCTTAATGTTTAATGATCTGCTTTAACTAGTCCATTATGAGTATTAGCTGAGACTGACTAAAAGCGATGCACTGAGTCTGTCCATGCTGTGCGTGATTTTTTCGTATTGGAAGCCATCGGGAATGCATTTGCACGCACGGTTTGCCTTTGATGAGGGGCACCAATTGGATTTTAACGCCGTCACATCATTTGTTTTCTTGCAAGACCTCGTCTAAAGCCTTTAGCGTCGTCTGAAGCACATTCAGCAGCAGGAAAGGCTCAATGGGCTTCGCTTTTCGAATCATTGCTTCGTCAATCCTATACTGGGTTCCAGAACGCGTGCGTTCCAAGGCACAAAAAGTTTGCACTAAGGGCCAAGCCCGTCACGTGACTAAGTATTTCCTTCCGAGCCAATCTCGCGATCCCGGACGTCTTCCAAACTGAGTTTGCAAAGGCTACAAGCAAGACAGCGAGTACATTCACATCTCCTCCCTCTGACGCGCTACTTGCGAGCTGACGCCGCATCGAAGTCACATTTTCTTTGCCCCATCTTCCTTTGGAACGTCAATTGTTAGTCTTCTGCCAGAGTGCTTCCCATCGTCCTGGACTCTTTTTCTCTCACCGCTGTGGCATTTCTAGTTCCCTTGGACCTTTGATTGCGTGGTGCGGGTAAATGTCCATTTGTTGCAGTTAGACAGCTATTCAACAACTTTTTAGGAAATAGTCAAAAATTAGTGAAATGGTTGTCATAGCACTATATTTCAATTAAAAGTAAATAGTGTGTCAGCGTAAGCCCTTGCGTTGCCTTTTAGCTCTGTGTTATGTAGGTTTCGAAAACGCTTTCCATACACTGCACGAATCTCCCAACCAATTCTTTTTAAGCCGATATTTCACTTAAGTTAGGTTTCAATCCTACGAAGTGGAGCATTGAGTCCAGGGAAAGCAGCGCCACCAATGCCTGACATGACATGATATGATGGTAAGGTCGAGCTGCGAGCTACGCACAACCTAGCTACTAACATTTTTATGGGATGTTTCAAAATTCTCGTCTCGCCTCTAGAACTATGTTTTCGTTTCTGAGAAGTTCCATGACCATCATCTGGTCAAAGTTGAGAACACGTATCAATCTGGAAGTGCTTCTCTAGGTATAGCTTCTGTGTCCTTATAACACGACTACCTGGCCAAATGCAAAGCTAACACCAAATCTGGTTTTTGTCCTATTAGGGTGGAAAAATAGTCTAAAAATTGGGAGAGCACAAAAACCATGTTTTGCCCCATCGTACACTTTCGTCTGCAGAAACTAGAAAAAGAGGAATTGAGGAAAAATTTCATGTTTCAGATAGAGCAGGTCCTGCTCTTTATAATGCTTTAAAGTTTGTCTATCTAGCTCCTAAAATGGTGGATTTATGAACTTCCAAAAATTCATTACTGGGTTGCGGCTATTTATTGTGGGACAACCTAATAGAAGTATGAAACCGCCTTCGATGTAAGTCAAGCTTGGCAATGGTATGGAAAAATTGCGGCTAAAAAAACCGCAAGGATTATTGTTAATACTCATTAGATCTCCGACCATAGCATTTTGACCCGTTTTCGGTTCGGTGTGCGACTACAACCTTCCTTATACGTGCGTTTTGTTTTTACTTTTATGGTGCTTTCGATAATGCATAAAATTTGCAATAATTCTTCTTCCAACTATAATTCCAAGCACTATTTAGCCCTCGAATCTGTGCTTATACATATTTTATCTACTTGAATGCATTAATATAGCGAAATTGTTGGGTGAAGAGCGATTCCCACCTGGGCGCCTCATAGCAAATGTTGTCATCTTCAACAGTTCACGTGCATTTGTGTTGCGTTTCCATGTCTCCCTGTCTTATAACGCCGTTTAAGACGGAAGCTCAAAAATGGTTATCACGTCATGGCGGTAGGACTCAGTATTCTACCCCGCTCCCCTTCCCTCTCTCCCCACTAAGCGCCCCACCCCGACCGAGAGTGAGAGGCAAAACCTTGGAAATTACTTTATAGTATGAATAAAAGTTTTGTATGAGCTTATTTTCGAATGCTTATTTTTGCCATTATTTTTAGAATACTTTCTATCAATTATTTGATGATCAAATCAAAATTTTTTGTTCTTTTTATTCACCGTTCTGGTCCCCAAAGCTGTGGAGACCCCTCTTCCCCCCCCCCCCCGCTCTACCCACTCTGTGCGTCCACCGCTGTCCTCCAGTGCTACTAGTCCAGTGCTATATCTGTGTACATTCGAAAAATCATTACCTATTTCTTCCACCAAGCAACAAATTAACACCTGCAGACCTGCAGTGCTGAATCACTTATATTTAAGTGATCATATTTTAGTGATACTTATTCAAGTTTGAAACGTTTTCAGAAAAATGCCTTCGCTGCTGCTTTTAGGTCTTCACATCAAGTGCTTCGTACCCATTACATTCATGTATTCGCTGTGGCAGCTGCTAAATGCATCACGAGCAATTCGATGTCCTGCACCACAATCACATCTTTGTCTGGCGTCCAGCCTGATTCTGCTTGAATTTTCCGCCGCATTTGCAGCTCTCATTGTGTATCAGATGCTTCAAACGTTGCAATAAATAAATGAGAACATTCCTTTTTCTGCGAACAACAGTTGTTTACAGGAGGTTCCCGAGTCGAGTGCTGCCTTCGCTCTATCCGGGTTGACCAAGGGATCCGCCACAACGGTCTACTCCACTGCCAGCCGTTGATCTATCGAGTAGCCCGTGTTCCTCGTTTCTTCTTTGTCGGCTTTGTTTTCTTCTCTCCATGAAAATCACTTATATAAACATCACGTTCTCACATTTCGCTTGTTTCCTTCCTTTTCCATGGTGGCCGCTTATCGGTTCCGTTCAATTTTCATCTGCTGGCCCCTCCTACAATGTTGATCTTTTACGTAAGGACAAAATTCAATCGACCTTTTTGCCAACCAAGCTAATTGTCAAAGGAACTTGAGTTTCATCTGAGGACCAATTCTCTTGCCTTCCAGGCGTTTTTTTTTTTCATGTAATTTCTCTAAATTCTACTATTTCTAACTCTCTACAGCGCCGAATATTCAATAGAACGATGACTTGGCAATAGACTGCCGCCTTTGCACCTGTCAACCTTCGTCATGCATCCGAGGTTTTTCTGAGAAAATGGTTACTGCCTGACCAGCAGTGTCTAACTTTGTCCGACAGCAACCAGTTTACAGCATGTTTTTTTCCTCGAGAACCTGAGTTATTCCATGGCCACCTATCGATCGCATCATCTTGCGGCCGTTGCTCCGTGAATTGCCGTTTTGATGTGCCTAATTGGATTTCATTGGATCATCCCGCATTGTTGTCATATTAGTTGCAATGCCGTGTGTGCTCGTTCCATTGTTCATTAACATCCTCATAAGGAAAGTTCCGATTTCTTTGCGGAACATTGTTAATGTAATAATTATTCATCAGCGGTCATTTGCAGTTGGAAGGTAGAAGTCTTTTTAGTTAGTCTCCGGGTAAGCAAGGTAGGTAGGTTTTTGAGGTGCGAGTAGTGAAGCCAAAATCTTTTTTTTTACTGTTACCAGGAATATTGAAGTGTGGTCACCCCTGAGAACAACGGTGGAAAAAGTCAAAGAAATTCCAGCTACTGCCGAAAAAAGTTGCAAATATACCCGAATTTTCCGCCAGTTTTGCAATTCGTGCAAATTCGAGCAGAATCAGATGATTTTCTTGAGACTAGGAGTGAGAGTCTGCTACATTTCGCATCTCTCTTACGTGATTCTCGTAAGTTCTAAAAAGAATCCTCGCATTTTTCCATTCTTTGAAGAAAATCCTCAGGAACAGTCTTAATTTTGCTCGAAGAAGCATTTTTCGCTCGCCTTTTTCACAACTAGAATGACTAAACGAAGAATAGCAGCAGTACCTGCATATTAATGGGAGATTCTGTGGTGACACTGAAACAGAAGAGTCTGAATACCGAGCAAATTCCGGCTCATTGAAGTGTTCAGCAGTCTTTTCCCATTTTTTTTTCATTGGATCCCTCTCGACTGAAAGCGATAATTATTTTCACTGCGAAGTTGAGAAAGCTGAAACATTAGTCTGGAACCGTCAAACTCTTGTTTTCTGCTCCCCCTCAGGCAAGCCTACACTCTCATTTCCACTTGTCTGCACCCTTATTTTGTTGCCGTCAGTTGAACATCAAATCAAGCGAAGGTCTAATTTTCATCAGATTTGGCTCGTATCCTAAGTTCGTATAATCGAAGGTAACAACGCCTAAGCCAATTACACAAAAGGACTGCAGCAAGGAGCTTTGGTCCTACTTCGAAAGGGAAACGGTTTGCTTCTGCTGCTATCGCAGCGGAAATGAATAGTGTGTGCTATTCCTGCATTATTGTTTTCGTAATTTTCTGTCGTAATTGCTCACAAACAACGTTCCCTCGCGGCAACCTTGTTCGTCAACAAAACTGCTCCCATTACACTGGGATAATGTGTTAATTCCTGCCCTCTCTCCACCTGGGCTTCCGATCCTGCTGTGAATCTGCTATGCAGACTTCAACAGAAAATATTCCTCTGTGGACTTGTTTACCCTTTTTACTCTTGCGACGCGCATTTCTTGGTCATAAGCCTGCTATCTCTCACGCATCAGTCGTTTCAAACATACGTTATGGTGACAGTAGCGCACATATTTCAAAGTGGAATCAAAGAATTGGTTATGAGAGCAGAAGCGAGCAATCAGCACACTAGATATTTGTGCAGTATCCGCTTCGAACCGCTTGCACCAGTATAACCTTGGAATTGAAAAAATTCAAACGCTACGAGGAAGATTTGTGCTCAACTCCTGTCTCATACGCACGTTAACAATTTAGGTTATTATTAAGCTAGAATTCTCGAGGTATCTGTTCTCGAAATAAGTCTGTTTGCATCTGCGAATATGTGTGCTTTCAAGAGGATTCTCACTACTAGAAAAAGCATTTGCACCATTTCCTGATATCTTGAAATTCCATAAGCATGAAGTTTCATGAAGCGTAATGCTTCTTTCCTAAACTGAAAGCTTCCTCCGATTCTGTTCTGGTGCCATGCCTTTTCCAAACTTTTTCTCTTGGAGGAAGGAGATAAGAGAGAGCTTGAGGTCGCGATTAATGATGCGTGATCTGATAAATGGCTTTGTGTTTTCTACTGCATGTAGTTGAAGTTTTTCCTCGACGTTGTAAGAAATGAAGAGAGAGATGCTCAATGAACTGCACAGCAGCTCCTTTTCGATTCTCTGAGGATATATGGTCCGCTATGTAGTGGTTTTTGAATTTTGAAAAGAGGTGAAACAACAATTCGTGGCTGACACCATCGTCGAACAGAACCCTCTGAAAAAATACGTGTTATGAATAGTTTCATGTTCAATTATTTATTCATTCAAACGCTATGTAATGAGGCAAAATTTCAAATTTCGTTGACATGCAGAAGTACTGTTGCCGCTACTGAACAAAGCCCGATCTGTACTCTCTAAAATATTATTTAAAAAATTCGCTCATGCAAGACTAATAATTAGAGAATTTCTGAAAAGATTTCCGGTTTCATGCTGGCTTCTTAATTTACTGACTCGTCACTGATGCGCTACTTCTCATGCCACGTTGGGTGTAACTCTGCTGCTGATTCGGTGTTCGATGTCAGCCTAGTGCGCCTGTTTTTGAGTTTAGTTCGCCTATTTTTCCAAAAATGCTCCTCAGAACATTTAGAGGCTTTCACTGGGCTATTTCCATTTGTTTGCTTTTATTATTGTTTTAAGATATTTGTTTTCAAATATTTAATGTTAAATTCGGTATTTTAGTAGTTTTTCTTTTTTTTTGTTCGATTCCTTTCAACCGTGTTGGGGACACGCTTTTCCACAACTCCTCCCTCTAACTGAGCGTTTTTATGTCCACCACTGCTCAGTACATGTATTCCATTTCGATGCAAAGAAAATATTCGAGATCCAGGAAACATCTGATCTCATCGCATGAACTGATCAATCAATGATCATTTCGCTCTTCTGTGGTAGACTTCTTGAGAAACAGCTCCCCACGTACTTTTGTTCTTTATTACATCTAATGCTGCTTAGATATTCGTTTCCAAAGCAACTGAAGGTAAAGGATTAACTGTATACCTTAAACTTCTCAAAACGAATATTCAGCATATACTTTCACAATGATCTCACCAAATTCAAATTTCAAATGATAAGAAGCGTGTTGCATATCGAATTGCATGAAAAAAGCTACAAATTGACAAAATCGCTAAAATGCCTGTGGAGGGCAGACTTTACCATTCGCCAGCCCCCGGGGGTTTTACATGCAAATTTTGGTGTGGACCGATTGATGCTCAGGATTTTCACATGTTCGGAACATACAATACACACGAACACACCTTAATTTTTAGGCAAAAATGTACTTGACGGGAGAGAGGGCAGCCTATAAGTGGTCCAAGATTTCTGCCTAGAAGCCTAAGCATAATCCTAGCCTATGCATCGGGGTAAGCGCGAGCCTATGCCAGACCTTAAGCTTAAATCTAGTCATGGGTGACTCTCCTAACTACCTTTTTTTCTCACTTCTGTGTTCACAGCTTCATTTATTTACTTTATCTTCCTATTTCCTTATTTATTTATTTATTCATTCTTTAGTGTGTTTTGCATGGACTGAAATATGCAAGTCCCATTCGGACATAGGTGCTCATGCGAAACACGGTTTTTTAATCAATAGTTCTACACCAGCAATGGTTAAGTTAAATCTATACAAAACCCATTCCTGCCCATGCGGAACCCATGCGTCTCCAAATCCGATGCAAATTCGATGCAGAACCGACGAAAAACCAACAATTTTCACAACCCCATGCAGGGATTCTGCATGGATATGCATGGATTTTGCATGGCTTTGACCATTGCTGGTGTGGAGCTATTCATTTAAAAAAAACCTTATTTTGCACGAGCACGCACGTCCTAATGGGTGTTTTGTTTGCAATCTCCCTCTTTCCTTATGATAAACTTGCTTTCATTCCCATATCCCCCCAGTTCAAGCCCGGGCAACTTGGCCATCGTTTGCAAACAGGCTAAAGTGGTGGCAACGAAAACTGCCTTTTTCTTATAATTTGTCAGATTTGATCACAGCGTACGTCTTCACTATAGTGCTAAGCCTAGGAATCCAGTAAAATCGCTGAGAGTAAAATTTCCGTGGGTGCTGCCTTTAATCGTGAGCTCTGCATCTTTCAGTCCCATGCACAACATAGATTTTAAGTTTCCTGAGATTTTTTTGTTTATTCACTCATCCATTTATCCAGATTTATCCAAGCAAATGGCTCCTTGTGCCCATGTGAAAACAAATCAAGTCTTGAAAAAGCCAAAAGAAGAGCGGCTTTTTGTACTTGTCTTGAACAAACACGTAAATTTCTTGTTTTTACCTTCTTCGTTTTCGATTCGCAGTTGCTCAATACTTTTCGATTGGTACATGTTTTGAAAGTCCTTGGAAACGTGAATCGTTATGCGGCGCTACTTGCTCTATCGTCATATAATTGTATGGCCTTTTCATCTCCAATTGTGCATAATTATTCGCTGATGACTTTCGCACAATGTTCCCTTTCTGAGTAAGAATTTGGAGGCAGCAAGGATTTCCAGGGCTTCTATCTGTATTTTTGCTTTGGAACTTTGTTTGAAGAAGGCAGATCTTCCTTGTAGTGTTGCTGGGGAGGGTCTTTCATTTCTACGGAGGTGGTTAGTTAGACAAGGAGAAGAGCGAGAGAAGTGTTAGGGACGGCGGGTCTGTCGAGTTTTTCCCTAAATAACATCGCAGATTGTTTGAATGGAGCGCTGACGTGACTGTGCCGAAACAGCCCAGAATTTGATGGGGCTCTTATCATCTCCGTATCGCCACCAGGGCACGCATCGTTATAACGGCGTTGCTCCAAGTGGTTTCGACTTCCCTCATCCAAACCCGGTTTTCTCCATTCTTATTACATGGAATTTGGTAGCTCCACTTATTCTCTATGCTTTTTTTCTTTTTGCCTTTTCCAAACATGAATTCTGCATATGATTATTCGACACGAATTGATTGAATTCTGATGTGAAACGGAACACCAAGAAATGACTTGTCTTGCGACCAGACTGTTCTTTTCCAAGGATTTCTCCGTCTATCCATACCCCCTTGATGCCACCTGTTGCTTATTTTGCTCCGACTTCTTTGAATTCCTAGCAGGTGAACAGACATCAAAGAACTATGCAACAATATGTCCTCTCAAAACGGTTCATGCAAGTTTGCTTTCATTTTAAATTTACGAAGAACGAAGATCTTAAATTAATATAATGTACACTGGTCTTTGAACCTCAACATATATGACGTAAGTACTTTACATACTTTTGGTTCAAATAGGTTGATAGGTGGATAATTAGAAGAGGAATATAGCATCATATTCGTCTTCTAATGATTGCGTTTTGTTCATGTATTAATGTTTTTTTTCTCAATGTTGACTCTGTTCTACGCGTGGTTGACCCACGTACAAATAGTTAAAAAGTAAACAAATATAGCATTTGAAGAACCTTCAGGTCTTGAAAGAAGACATTCCTGTCGAAATAATATCACGCCCCAGCAATACAGATCCATATGTAAACCTGATAGGCGTAGAAGAATCTAAAACAAATTAGGGAGAAGGTTTACAAAAATACCTGTTCTCAAGTCTTTCTCACGAATTCTACGCTGCAGCATTTCACGTGTGCATGAAGTGGAGATGAGAGTCGAGGTGTTCCCATGGGCTAGCTATATCCGAAAAATTCACTCTTGTGCATAAACAATTTTGAGAACTTTCACACTGTATCACACACTAATCCATCTGAGTAAAAATCTCTCCCTGAAGGACTTGCATCTCTTTCAAGCCAGGAAAGGAAGCATTCAAAAAGAACAGAGGTTTTTGAACCTGTGGGGTTATCAAAAAGTTTCCGACCTTGACCTGCACCAATCATTTTCTCAGAACTTTGGATTGGGTCGTATAGTTTGAACCCTTTCTTGCTAATATGCCAAGTTTCGTAATCTGAAGTTGATGCATTTAAAGTTATGGCGCTTTTTCTGACGTAGTCGTGGTGTGGTTCTATTGCTTTTGACAGCGCACCTGTCCCCAGATCAAGAGTTTCGGTTGCTGCCACTCGAGAATGTTGGTCCAATTGTTGAATCACACATCGTATGGTATGGACGCTCATTTGGAACATCTTGAGCAATGAGATGTAGTGAAAAAAACGAAATGAAGTCAGCCGTTGAAAGCTACCCTGACAATAAAAAGAGGTCATTGAACGGTTTACAAATTCAAATCGAGCTATGAAAAAAGTATTAGTGTTAGAGGGACCTATACTTTCCTACAACAAAGTTTCCTCGCTGTAGACCTTCTGTAAGTACATAGTCTAGGTCGGAAACTTTTTGATACCCATATAGTTTTTATGAATTTCCTTCTCCCTAACACCAATAATTAAAAAAAATTCGTTTATAGTCTGTATGAATTGATGGGGCATCTCTAGAATGCCAGAAAATGGCTTCGTCTGTTGACAAGATGTGCTGCTTATGCGCTATTAAGCATTCGACACACTAATCGCGCACTTACCAACCGTTCATGCGGACCAAATAATGTGAATCGTGCGCCATATAGAATGGCGCTGGTTTGAAAAATCTTCTTTGAGAATGTTTTTCGAAAGGGACCTTGTAAAGGCGCTAAATCTCCGCAGAATTGGCTGAGGAACGTAATCCTTACTCGAACCTTCAGTCAGAATGCTCATGCTTTTGCCTCGAGGGATAGCTCCTTTAGTGCATACATATACATGAGGTGCGTAGGTGCTCCTATGCTTTTTTACCTGTACCTGACGCATGCATTGGGGATTCGATGTGCGGAGGTCCATAAAAGCCCAGCTCACCCTGGAAGCAAGGTTGGAGAGTCTTACCATCTCCCCAGTGGGGATGTCCATGCATGCTCAGCTGGGCTCTCTGCTCAGTGGGGAACCGATTCTCGCTGACGCACTGGAAAGTAGTTCGGTTTTCGATGACATTGCTTTCCCACCAGATGTCATTTCGTCTGCTCCAGACCTCTCAAGATGAGTAATCTCGCCCCGTCGATTGCCGTTCGTGCCCTCACTTTTTTGTAATGTTGTCCATTCCTGCCGAGCGCATTCTTTTCATTAGTTTTCCTTTATGCTGTGCTGCATTTCTCTGGCATCACTCTCGGTCCTTTCTAAGCCTTTCTGCCT